>BBSZ01013815.1:111788-155814 GCA_000981365.1 Subanguina moxae
GGTTCTATTGGAGAGAATACGGTAGACTCTGCTAAATTATAACTCCACTTCTTCCCCCTCCTCTAAAAAGGGAATATACCCCTCCTCTTGCCCAAAAAATACCCTCTGTAAATAAAATGGTATTTCGAGACGTTAAAGACTACTTCAAAAACTTTTTATAAAGCATCCAGGATACAATAATCCCAAAATTTGAGGCTATTCCACCTAAATAGCCTTGAGTTCTTGTATTGGGTTGATGCATAATTAACATCGTCTTTTACGTCTCAAGTCCTATTCAACAACACCAAGCAAAAGTCCACAAATAAATATTTTTAAGTGATTGCTGTGGTGCGTCATAATCACCCTCCACTTCAATAACGGCTTCCCATTGACTTGCACACTTGAAGCGCTTGAACCACCATTGGCCTAGGCGTGATTCCAATCCTAGGGCTGAATTTTTTTTTTGTGTAGCCCAATGGGAACGCCTGAATAGTGCAAAAATGTTCAGGTCGAGCAATATTTTGAGTGGTAAAAGTAGCAATATTTTAAGGTTTTTTTATAAATATATATTTCTCCTCTTTCAATTGTGTGCGGAGAAGAAAACAGAGAAGCAGTAGCAGAAAGGGAATACGCCAAAATGGCAGTTCAATCGATGTGTTGGCATTTGAGGGCCGCCTGGCTGGGCAGTCAATTGATATTTGGATCGGGCAGTAGGCTGGCAGGCAGAAAACTCACTCATTTAAACTTGCAAGGAGTTTGTGGGACCGAGCACTGATTCACTGGGTTCGTGCTTCTCCTCCTTCTCCTCTTCTTCCTTTAATTTGCATTCCTATAATGTCGTTTTTGAGGCTTCTGTTGCTGCTGCTGGAGCGCTTATTAAAGGTTACAGCAGTCTATTCTTTTCTCCTTTTTTTCAAACAATACACATACTCATCTGCTTTGCCTGTAGACTGTAGCAGCACACATTTCAATGGAAAGAACAAGAAGCAGTTTTTGCATTGTTGTTTTCCTTTCCTTTCTTCTCCATTTGCCATTTTTTACTCTTTTTGAGGGAAAGGGGCACACAGGTGGCTGCAAAGTGTGCAACTGGCAGGAAATGAATAATAATAATTTTGCCCTTACCTCACAATTTTATATATGCAAATTTTTTTGTAATTGATCAGAACACTCTCTGGGCGTGTTTTTCATTCATTTTTAACTGTTCCTTTAACAGTATAATGTGTTATTATTTTTCTATTGAGTTATTCCAAAAAAAGTCGTGATTTAAATTTAGAAAAATATAATGAAGGCAATAGAAACAAAGTATGAAAAAATCTCTTGATAATTTTATAATGAAAAAGCCAGTCATGAAAAAGAGAACAGCCTTGGGGCGTGTTTGCTATACACTACAGTTTTAAGAATCAGTCAATTAACTAAATACCAGCTAGATAAGATACTTTGGAGGAAAAAGTACCTGTAGCTTAATATTTTTTGAGAAAAATACGTGAAATGAGCTACAGTCAACCCTCGTCGACCTGGAAACTTCTTAATCCGGCACCCTCGATAATTCGGCAGTCCCAGTCGGCTTCCTTGGGGTGTTGAGTTGTCGAGGGTTGACTGTACTAATTTACCTCGTCAAAATTACTGATTTAGCCTCTCAAATTTTTAAAATTTGATTATCTCAGCTGTTTACGAATAATTCTTTTAACTTTGTATCCAGCATGTAGCACTGCGTGTTTTCTTTCCAATAAAGTATCAACAACTGACTCGATGTGGATCAAAAAATGGGAAGCGATAAAATGTGCCATTTGAAATTGTGCCAAAATCAATCGACGATTCAAGGCTCTATAGATCGCCCACAGCTTCCTCAAGCACTGAATTAATGAGTTGCATCGCTGTGATATGTTGATAGATTGAATAAAGTTATCACCCGAATTGTAGCTAAGACAATAAGCTAAAATTTGAGTGGTAACTTTCCTGAGAGTCGTCTGCAAAAAATGGGTCAAAAACACGAGGGGGCTTTGGAGTTTAGAGAAGGGGTATAGGGCGGGGTAGGGCTAAGAGAAAGGGTCCAGAGGGTCTCCCGAGTCTAAAATGAGCATTTCAACAACGCCTACGCGTTGCCCTAGGCTCAGAACAAACGCGAAGCGTTTCTTAGCGGGTTTTATGCCTACTTTTTTCACATTTAATGCCTACTTTCCAGATCCCTAGTTCATTCGAAAAAATACGGTAAAATATTGTCAAAAAAACCCCCAAGAAATTAACAGACTAAAAAGCTATCATGCTACTTCTTTCTTGCTTTTCCATCAAACTTGGTTGGCTATTGCAAAAAAATGTAATGTTTGTTTGTTAGTTGGTTGGCCACATAGAAGGCTGTAGACCAAAGACAAAGCACAGGCGGGTGGACAATCAAGGCATGGAAAGTGAGTCTACTGCTGCACAAACAGTAGAGGGGAAGTAGTAGTAGTAGTGGCAACAAAGCACTACTACTGTTTGAACATCCCTACCCTGAACCACCAGCCATGAAATTGTTTGGAGCGGACTTTTTATTAGTGGAGCAAGTAGGTGTTCCATTTCCCCAAATCTGTCCTTTAAAACCTCTTTTTCTAGAGACTTTTAGTGGCTTGAATTACTACCACCACCACTACAACTAGTTTGGACAGGAAGCTATGGGCAAGCTTTCCCCAAGTCCAAACATTTTTATTTTCGTGTGTGTCAAACTATTTGTTGTGGTTGTTGGTCTGACGCCGAAATTTAGCGAAATTTAATACTTTTGGGAAGAAGACAAGCGGCAATGAATATGCCTTTTGGCTGGAGTGCTTGAAAGCCCTTAAAAGTTTTTCCACCTCCAGCCTTTGTCCCTGTTTGGCTGGTTGGTGAGGCTGCTCCATAATGCTCTAACTTTTTCTAACGCCAGTAGCCATTATTCATCCCCCACTCCTTTTGATGTTTTTTTTTTCAAAAGTATGTTTTAACCTGATGGTATCAGATTGCTCAAAACTTTTCTTCGGGTTTTGAATAAAATTCTTATTTATCTTCAACTTTAGTTTTTTTCATCATAATCAATAATCTGCAGAAGCATCAGCGACATTGCCGGCTTTTCCTCTTTAAGAAGGGCAACAAGATCAGTGTGGCTGTGGCGGCTATGCAGCTGGAGCAAGTCTTTGGAGATGGCTGAGGCGACGTCTGAGGGATGAGAAAAGGGCGTGAACAACTTGCAGGATGAGCAAAGAAGCGGGATGCCAAGCCATTTCGATGAGGGTAAGCTACACAAGGCGGTAAAGGACGACTCGAAGATTAGAGTTCAAAACTGAAGGGGAGATCAAGTCCTTTGTCAAGAAATCCTTTGATTCCATGTCTTCTGGCTTCTTCGTCTGAGGATTCACGGATCTGGTGGAGTGATGGAAGGCAGTGATCGAGTATGAAGGAGACTATCCACTGGATTGATTTGTTTTTGTTGAATTTGTGATTGGATTTGTTGAACAAAAATCCGTGGAACTTTGTGAACAATCTAATATATTAGACTAGAACTAAAAGTTGTTTTTCGCACTTTTTCATGCAGAAAACAGAGTTTTGTGAGTGCTTGCTTTAACATAATCATCAGTCTGGGGTGGTTGCACAGAGTACAATGGAACTCTTTTCTCTCTCTTTTTCATCAAATAAAACTCTATGTGCTTGCTCTTTTGTCCAGCAAAATATCCAAAGTTTTCCACAAAAAGGTGAACAAGTTTGAAACCTGGAGTCAACCATCTCCAGGGTAAAACCACACTTCCTGGAAGAATCTTTTCTGAAATTTTTGACATTTTGCAATAAAAGTGCCCACTTTTGCAATGTTTATTATATTTCAAGGCGGCTGCACACCATAATTTACGCGAAAATTTATTACGAGGTACATTTGTTACGCGGTCACTTTGTTACGCCAAAAAAATTTGCATGTATTCATTTACAGTACTCATTTTTTAAAGGATTTTTTCATTTTGAGGCACCACAGTAGGCAAAAGGACCTCAGGAACCCAAATCTGAAAACAGAATTTCAAGAAGAGGCTTGGTTGCTGAGATATGATTGTAGCGAGCTGCAAACTTAGTTTTTATCCTTTTTTCTCCTAGTTTTGATCATATCTCAGCAAGCAAGCCTCTTCTTGAAATTCCGTTTTCAGATTTGGATTCCTGAGGTTTTTTTGCCTGCCGAGATGCCTCAGAATAAAGAAATCCTTTCAAAAATGAGTGCTGTAAATGAGTATATGTAAATTTTTGTGGCGTAACAAAGTGACCGCGTAACAATTGTACCTTGTAACAAATTTTCGCGTAAGTTATGGTGTACAGCCTTCAAGGCACTTTAGTATGCGAAATGACCTCAGCAATCCGAATTTGAAAGCAGAATTTCATAAAGTGGCTTGCTTGCTGAGATATGACGAAAAATTGGGCTACCAATTTTTCTAACACGACCATACTTATAGCCATATCTCAGCAAACAGGCAAGTTTGTGAAATTGTGCTTTGAGATTCGGATTGCTGAGGTCATTTTCAAGGCACACTAAAGTGCCTTGAAATATAATAAACATTGCAAAAAATGGGTATTTTTATTGCAAAGTATCAAAAAATTCGGAGAAGAATCTCGAGGAAGGGTGGTTTTACCCTGGAGATGGCTAACTCCAGTTTTCACTTGTTCGCCTTTTTGTGAAAAACTTTCGATGTTTTGCTGGACAAAAACATAGTCTCAAAACAGCGAGCATATAAAGTTTTGTTTGATGAAAAAGAGAGAGAGAAAGCTTTTATTTTCTGTTGTAATTAGAAGGTGATTCAATGAAATGTGTTGAGGCAACAAAAACTTTGCTTTTGCTCTCATTTTTGCTTATTTCTTAATGTGTAAACTAAAAAGAATATTTCAAGTAGAATTCCTCCCATCTACTATATATTTGGGTTTCGGTAAACCAATGTTTTTTGTTTTGCTTGACTTACTCTATAGACTAGAAAGAAAAGTTAGTAAAGAAATGTTTTTTTTTGTTTATCTCTTTCATATATATACAGTCAACTCTCGATATAACGTCACCCCAAAAAGTTGGATCCACAGCTGGGTCCGACCATATTTTTCCTCAAGTTTTGACATCTTTTGCCCATTTTGATATTGATGTCTCTAAGGCAAAAAATCGTGAGGATTCTGAATTTGTCGGTCGTTTTTACACAACTCAACAATTTCACCTTTTAAAAAGCCAACTCTCGATATAACGTCACCATTTTTGAAAAAGGGGTGACGTTATATCGAGAGTTGGCTTTTTAAAAGGTGAAATTGTTGAGTTGTGTAAAAACGACTGACAAATTCAGAATCCTCATGATTTTTTGCCTTAGAGACATCAATATCAAAATGGGCAAAAGATGTCAAAATTTGAGGAAAAAAAATGGTCGGACCCAGCTGTGGATCCAACTTTTTGGGGTGACGTTATATCGAGAGTTGACTGTAGTATAAGAATAATGTTGCCATCTACTGTACGGGTAAATAGAAAATGAACATGGTTTGTTTTGGTCTGCCCTTGTTGTTCAAAAAGGGTTTGAACATAGTTTTGATTATTGGGATCCACAGCATATAGAAGCTTTGGGAGCATGCTATTTTTATGCATCCGGAGTAATTTCCGTGTGATTTATGTCTCAGGTATGTGTGTGTGCATCTGAACCTCAAGTCTCCAAGTGTTTTGTGCCCCGGAGGGGGAGTAGGAGTCTTGAAGGGCTAGAGATGCGCGCACAGACTTACCTGCGAGATCAATCCAAGCAAAACTCCTGACGAATAATGCATTAGAGACTCTTTTTGCCAAACTCCATACATAAAAACATGGTAGAGTATCCTTAAAGAGTGGAAATTTGCATTGGTTCCCCAAGACAAAAAACTTTTGAAATTTTTTACTTTGCCATGGATACAGATATAATGTGCAAACAGCACACTTCTCCTAATCCCTTTTGCCAAGCAATAGGCGGCTTGTCTTTGTGGTGTGGCCAAGAAAAAAGTCTTGATCCAAGCATTCAATCAACTCATTCACTCTTTTCAAACACAATAAGTAGTGGTGTGTGGGGTTTTAGAGATGCCCCTTGTGCTATATGTGCATCGACGGGGGAAATTAACTCATCTGCCCACGCCCAAAAGAGACTCATTCTGGTAGCAGGTGTTCTCCCCTTGTTTCCAACCAAGCCTACTACATATGGAGGGAAGGGCGGAAACTTGGGGCAGAGTAAGTTGTTCCGCAACCACAATCCCCTTCACACGACTGCTGCTCAAACTATTCCGCCTGCTACTCCTACTACCACTAAATACCGTAGTGATTGGAGGGGGGACATGTGTACAAAGTGCAGATGGCATCCAGATTTGTGTAGGGGAATAAAAGTTTTTGGGTGGCTCATGTCTTCTCTCTCTTTGCAATATTAATAATGGCCAACTAATGCAATTATGGCACAACAGCAAATAAACCGAGTAGCTAGCCCCACCAATAATCTGGTTAATGGTTGGGCCTCAGCAAATGGGAAGGGCTCCCAATATTGTTCCATCTCTGTTTGCTTACTTATTTGCTGCCTAAATCCTGCATTTGGCCAGGCCACAATTGCAATACTTTTGCACTTTTCAAGTGCCTCTCATAAATAAGCTATTAAATTCTTTGATTTTTTTTAAAATCAGCTTGGTCCCCCCTATGGTTTTTGAAAATTTTCAAATCCACAGGGGGGACCAAGCTGATTTCGTGAAAAACCAGATTCGATAGGGGCTTAGGTGGACCAAACAGTGAATCAAAACGACAGGGTAGCAGACCCCCTGTCAACCAGGCCTGTGTTTAGAAAAAAATTTTCCTCCGTTTCCGTTCCTCCAACCTCCGCCGGAGGCTTCCTCCGGAGACCAACTCAGGCCTGCTGTCAATCAGCCACTTTCTCGCCATCTTTGAAATTGTGAGTCGGTGTCGGGGCTCGTGCTTGTTGGGTATCCTAGTTGGTACAGTCCCGATTTGTGGGTGTTCAATAAAAATTTAAAAAGTGGAATTGGTAGAGCATTGACGAGTTAAGAAAGTTAAAAAGAGGTAGTAAAAGTATTTGGTCTGGTCTGAGATATGGAGCCTAAAAATCGAGGGGTGTGTAATCCAAAATTTCCTCATTCAAACTGCTTGAAAAGCAACTGTCTACAAGAAAAAGTAGTGCATGAGACAAGTGTGCCCATCAAATAATCATCAATCTTGTGGCAGTAGCAGCAGCAGCTCATCCCCTTCTCATTGTCAAGGAGGATTTCATTCAGTCCGCTTTTTCCCCCTTTTCAAAATCCTGCAAGCAATCAAGTAGCCAAGTTGGTGGGGCTGCTGCTGCTGGGAGCAGATGTTCTCCTCCTCCCCTGTCATTTGGGGGCGGTGGTTGTTTGTACGGCATGTTTCTTTACTGCTGCCTCTGTCTCTCTCCCTTACTTGGTTAGCCAGGATGTGGTGGCAAAAAGTTTCTGTTTGTCCCATATACAGTGAGGCACATCTGCCTGTTTTCATTCTTTTTGCTCGTTTTGAATTTTTGGCGAATTCATTTTTTAGTTTTTTGTGCTGTAATTGGTGTTGGAATGAATTGTTTTTCATTTATTCCTTTTTTTTTGGCTTATATACCGTATTTTCTCGAATAAGGGCCCACCTCCTTTCGTTTAAAATCGTGTTCTTGGCATTCTGGTTTTGACTCAACTTTCTCAGATGACTCTCAGGCAATTTGAAGCTGAGAAAATAAGAAGTCAGAAAAACTGCATCATCAAAAAAATGCGTAGGTAGGCGCTTGTCCGAGATGTGCAATAACTTCTGTTCGATAGCTGGAGTTGTTAGCTGGTCCTTCACACACATCAAAACGTTTGTTAAACATCATAACAAAAAATCTCAAAATTTTCATTCCTCTTGCTGCCCGTTTCTTCACACCGCTCAATTGCCCTGCTGATGGTGTGAAGATCGACTTTGAAAAGCTTTGCGATGTCGCCGATTCGTTTTCCTTGCTGTCTCAAGTTGACGAAAGCTGGCATCAGATATTGCTTCATGCTGAAAAACAAACACCATTAGGAAAACAACCAATTTTCACAAAAATACAACAACAAATGACAAGGAACACCAAATTTTCAATAAAACTTTCTGACTCACCCTGTATGCCCCTATTTTCATTTTTTTCAAAAGTGTGTTTTAATTCCTATACGCTAAAAACGTTAGTAGTTAAAGTTAGTTTTAGTGCGTTTTCATACCAGAAAATGGGTTTTTTCAAAAAAACTTGACCAAAATTTGGCCTTTTGCCATGGTCCCCAAGGTACCGTAAAACCTCTAATAATGCCCTCCCCTCTCTCGTCACGACTGTCAGTGGTCAACCATTTTTTACGGCTCAACCACCCGACAATTAGGTGCTGACATCATACTCAAAAATATAGCACTAAATTTCAGCTACATTTTTGAGTATGGTGTCAGTATCCAATTGTCGGGTGGTTCAGCTATAAAAAATGGGTGACCACCGACCGTCGTGACGAGAGAGGGGAGGGCATTATTAGAGGTTATACGGTAGACTACTTTATATGAGGAAATTCTACCTTGTTTTGGTTACAGGAGCCGGGAAAAATGTATTTAAATGCAGTTATCTTCAAGAGTCTTGCTCGGATTCATTTCGCAAGTAAGTCTGTGTGCGCATCTCTAACCCCCCAAGCCTCCTACTCTTCCTCCGGGGGCACAGGAGACTTGGAGGCTAGGAGTTGATATGCACACACTCAGACATACCTGAGACATAAATCACTTGAGAAGGAGCTCTAAATGCATGAAAATAGCATGCATGCATGCATGCCAGAGCTACTTTATGCGGTAGGTTCTGTGACGGAAACTATGTTCAAGATTTCTCTTTACCTATAGAGTGGCCCCTTACTTGTCCCTTCGCCTCCATTATACATCCCCCAAACCCTTTAAAAAGTATATTTGTTTGTTTTTTGGTATGAAATATACTCAGAAATGGTTTTCAAATACTTTTACTACTACTTCTGGGGATATGAGGGAGGGTTTATATCCTGGTACCGCCAAAAAGGCTCCCTTGCCCAGTTCCACTCAAAAAAAAAGTTGCAGTCCAAAAGTTTCATGTCCAAAGTGTAAACCAAAACTACCATTTCCACACCATATCTCTCCCATTTTCGCCTGGGTCACAAAAAAGTAGAGATTGACAGTTGTGTGCTAATAATTAACCATGCATACACAAATCTTCAACTATCGATTGGCCAAGTGGCTGTTGCTGCCGCAACCACAACTGTAGAACTAGCAGCAGGCGAGCCCCCAACTTTCTCTGCTTTAGAAACTCAGTAAAAAAAGTGAAGATATAGACAAGAAAGATGTATTCTCGAACACCCCTACTACTAGTTGCTCCTCATCGATTGGTGGAGCGTGCCTGTCAATCACTTTGCTAACTAGATCTGCCATATGTGTGTATGGATAAGCTGGGCGGTTTCCGCCTGCTTGTTGAAATTTGTGGGCCAGAGAAAGAGAGAAGAAGCCAGCCAGCCACTATTGGTTGTTTTGAAGTGGGCCGGCTGCAGCAACGCCCAACTCCTGTAATTGGTTGGGCGGGGGCTGCAGTCTCTTGTTGTTGAGTTTAGCTGATGTGCTTCTCCTCCTCTTTTACTACACCCTTGCTTTGGCTGCTTCTACTTTTCCTACTGCTGCTGGATTACGATCCCTCAACTTTTTTATTTATCATTCCAAACGTTTTGGAGTAGTAGGATGAACCTACCCTTTGTCTCCTTAAGAATAGGGGTTGGTTTTTATAGAGAGAGCCAAATACCGTATTTTCTCTAATAAACCCCGCTAAAACGAGTTAGTCATAGTTTTTTTTCAAAATTTTTGGTAGTTTTTAATAAAATTACCCATTTTTGTGAGAATTTTTTATTTTGAGGTCTCCCGGCAGTCCTAATGCCCTCAGGAATTCAAAAATGAAAGCAGAATTTGGAAAAGTGGCTTGGTTGCCGAGATATTACCATAAGTAAGGTGGTAGGTGTTTCAAAATGTCGGTAGTCCAAATTTCGGTCATATCTCGACAATCAAGCCACTTTCTATATATTTTTTTTTCAGATTCAAATTTCTGAGGAAAAGGTCTCAGGATAAAGAAATGTTTACAAAAATGGTCATTTTCATTCAAAAACATCAAAATTTTGGAAAAAACCATGGCCAACTGTCCTACGCACATAAACACCTCCTAAGACAATAAGCTACAATTTGAGTGGTAACTTGCCTGAGAGTCGTCTACGAAAAGTGGGTCAAAAACACAATGCCAGGAACACCATTTTGTGGGGTCGGGATCTTATTTTAATTACCTTGGTGGCACTTTAAAAAATTGTCAAGACGCCAAGAATTTTAAAAGAAACTTTCCAAAAAAATAATTTTTTCAGTATTTCAAGTTGAATTGTTGAAATTTTAAAGATTTTCCATACAGTCAAACCTGGATAAGCCGACACCCCTAAATTCAAAAAAATGTGTTTGTGGCATTGTGTTTTTGACCTATGCTCTGCTACTGTCTTCTGGGCATAATTTTAGCTTAGATTCTAGGCTACGTTTTGGTATATAAAATGTCCAGAAGACACCAGCAAAACATAGGTCAAAAAAACAATGCCACAAACACATTTTTTTGAATTTAGGGGTGTCGGCTTATCCAGGTTTGACTGTATTTCTAAAAATTGCTACCTTGATGTCACCTAATTCTCGCTCTATTTCTCCAATTATCTGTAGGAAAATAGGTATCGATATTACCCATCTCGTTTTTACAAATAGCTTAAAACATTTATATGGGAATCCTAGTTTCCCGGCATAGACGTCTCCCGCATTTCTACCCGACCAAATCAAATTTTAAACCGTTGAAAGATATCAAGCAAGCTCCTGGGTGCAATGCCTGCTTTTAAGCATAAGGATGTGTACTGAGTGTACTGCGATATACCTCCCTCTCCCTTAGGCTTAGGGTAGGCCAACGCAGGTTAGCCGATACCCAGTGTATACCCTGTTTCACCTAAGCTCAGTGGTTCATTCCTAACCTACGCTGGCCCATCCTAAGCTTGCTTATATTTAGACATACAACTAAGCGTTAGCCTTAGGGTAGGCCAGCATGGGTTAGTCGAGACCCAGAATATACCTTGTTACAGACCTCACTCCTTTAAAAATGTCCTTTAAAAAGCATATTGCAGTAGAGTTTCTTAAGACTCTCTTTTTTTTATCATATGATCCATTTTCCTTTGTGACAAGTGTAATGTGCAAACAGCTGGTTGGTGTCTAGCATAACATACATCTAGCTTGTGGTGGCGGTGTGTCAATAATAAGAATCTGCAAAACTACCAATTCCCACTTTGCGAATATGAGTTGTGGAGAAAGGGTGGGAGGAGGAGTAGGAAAAACATTTGTGTGAGTACAAGAAGTAATGGGTGTGCTTGCGTGTCTGTTTTCATCAAATTTTATGTGTTCTCCTTCTCCTGTTTTATGCCCTCGTAAATATACTTGCATTGCTTTTGATACCGTACAGCCCAAGATTTGGTGTTGGCGGTCTCTTCAAGCCCAAACCTTTCAAAAGTTTCAGACACTGAGTTGTGGGTGAATGCAGTCTTCTTGGTCGGTGGAACAGCAGCAGTCATCTTCTGACTCTTTTCTGCCAGCCCATCAACAACATACTGCTATGGCATTGCTTAATGCACACCAGCAACCAACCACCACCATTTTTATGGATGACGCGCCCTCGTCCACTGTTATAAGCACACCGTCTAGTCGCAAGGAAAAAAGGCGTCGGAAACCTGAAGGTGACTATTGTCAATATTTTCATTTTTTTTTCTTTCTTACGCAAAAAAATTGTGACCCTACTTTCTTCCAAAATTTTTGGTAGTTTTTAATAAAATTACCCATTTTTGAGAGAATTTTTTATTCTGAGGTCTCCCAGCAGTCATAATGCCCTCAGGAATCCAAAAATGAAAGCAGAATTTGGAAAAGTGGCTTGGTTGCCGAGATATTACCATAAGTAAGGTGGTAGGTGTTTCAAAATGTCAGTAGTCAAAATTTTGGTCATATCTCGACAACCAAGCCATTTTCTATAATTTTCTTTTTAGATTCAAATTTCTGAGGAAATTTCGACTACCGGGAGGCCTTAGAATAAAAAAATTCGACTCTACTGGATTATACACCCCCCTCTCCAAATATTCTCTCTCCGAAATGTAACGGACGACACTCAGCTCATTTCAGGTCCAACTCGCCTTGCCCAACTCCTCCCGGGTACAACTCGCCTTGCCCAACTCCTCCCGGGTACAACTCGCCTCGCCCAACTCGCCCGGGGTGCTAAATAATTTGTTAGTTGTGATAATGTGGTAAGATAATTCTCCCATCCCGATTTCCCTTCCAGTATCTTAGCACAACCAAATGAAATGTTTGCTTGTAGGTGTATTCGAATCCAGGATAACGCTAGTTGGACCCGGGGCGAGTTGGGTTTTTACCAATGTAACCGCCACTAAATACGTGCCCCATCCGCTCCTAGCCTACTTTAGTGCCCTAAAAACGGTGGCTTAGGGTTGAGACACACACACACACCTGAGACATAAATCACTCGGAAAGGACTGGATACTAAATTCACATGCTTATATTAGAAGATTTACGGTATGTGGAGTTTTAACAACTGTTCATATTACAGCCAAAGACATTGTTCGACTGGTTGACCAGCACTCCAAACTAGAAGCACAACCGGCAGCCAATGGTCATCTGCACGCCAGCACCTTGCCCTCTGAACAGCAACTAGAGGAAGAGGGGGAAGAAAGATCGTGCAAAGCTCCGGAGCTCACACCTACCACCACCTCCTCCAACCACTTCTTTGGTGACGATGACGAAGAAGAAGGTGACAAAGGTCACCCCAAGCAGCTCCAAACCCATTGGAGCAGCCATTCTCCCCACCAAGAGAATGAAAATGACGAAAACTGCATTATTCACCCATTCTCAGCTCTGCAAAACCATGGACTAAAAAAGTTTGTATTGGCCAGCCATCATACAAGAGGTGGGGAAGCGAATGCTCTAGGCAGTATCTGGTCACCCATTGGGCAGCAGCAGAGTGGTGAAGTTGGCACAGCCACTTTCTCACCTTCCGCCTCTAGATGCTCTTCTCCATCTGATACCTCTTCCACCCACACCCCTTCTTCTACCAATCCATCCCCTTTCAATCACCACCTCAACCACCTGAGTGGTCTTCAACAAACCCAACAAGGGCTGAAAAAAGAGTTGGAGAGTGGAAACAAGGTGGCGGCCACCTCCTCCTCTGGCTCTCCTCCCCATCCTTCTGATGATGAAGACTTTGTGGATGGAGACTTCTATGGATCTTCAACCTCCTTGATGGGCCTATCAGGAGTGGACTCGCCTAATGCCAGAGGTTTGCCCACTGCACTCGGCAATGGCTCTAGTGCACATGGCTCTAAGCACAGAGGTGGGTTCCCCAAATTGGATTGCTACTAAAATGTCGAAAAATTCATAGAAAGAGCTGTATCTCAGCTCACCAATTTTGACTTGCTTCATCCTACGACTTCATATGCCATTGGATACAAAATTGGTAGAGCTTTCTGATGGTATACCGCATAGTCTCTAATAAAAGGGCCGGTCCTTGTATTTTTTTACTTCATTTTAAAAATGCAATAAAAAATGGCTTAAACTAGGGTTGTAAAATGGTGAGTTACTCACTGGTGACTCACCGGTGAATTACCGAGATTTCTTACTCACCGGTGAGTCTACAACTCTAGTTTAAACTGATTTTAGCCCTGGAGGGGGCCCCTTCTACTAGAGAGAATACGATAAGTCGAATTTCGACTCTACTGCGATATAAACCAACATTTTTAAAGAGATTAAAGCTGTAACAGCTACTGTTTTTGTTGCTATTTTTGCATTGCTCTTTTCACCCAACTCCGTACACGGGATCAGAAAATAAAATTTACAAGGTTGTTCATCTTGGGGGACCAAGGCAATGGTATATCGCAGTAGAGCCAAAATTTCATTCAAAAATGAAGAGGATGAGGTATAGCCACTTTCGTATAAGAGACCGTGAAATTTATCTTTTTATTGATTGATAAAATAAGCAAATAAATTTAGATGGAGGCAAACTGTCGTGTCCAACACCAAATTGTGATGGGTCAGGCCATCAGACAGGTCTTTACACTCATCATAGAAGTAAGCTTATTCGTTGAGTATAAAAATTCTCGTTAAACCAGCTTTCTGTTCAGGTCTTTCCGGTTGTCCTCGTCGACCTGACAAAAGTACTATTCAGTGTTAGTTATTTATACTTTAGGAAATGGGTATATCTACTTACTTTACGCTACTTACTTACTTGTATAGTTACTTCGCTTGTATGTGGGTGAGAAAAATGAAACCGGAAGTTTTTCATTGTCCACATTTTATGACGGCCATTGGCTGGCTAATTGCAGCAGCAGTACTAAAACACCTATTTGTGTTGGAGGGAAAAAGTGGGGATGGATGGGAATGGGAGATAATTTATGCAAAAAATAATAATCATAATTTTTCCCAATGGTTTCTGCTCTGATTTCTCCTTCTTTTTGTTGGCTGGTTTTTGGGTGGTTGGTGCTCCTCTATTCATTCTGGTCCTGCTGTCTTTTAGCTGTTTGGACAATCACATAAGCCAATAGAAATTGTATGAGTGGGAGGAAAGCATCTGTCGTACTTTTCCACTCCAGACATTTAGAAGGAGATGGATGAAACAATTGGACAAACAGAGGACAACAAGCCACCAATCAGCGCACACAAAACATGTCTCTCACCAAAAAATAATAAATTATTTAGATTTTTTGGTAAACAGTGTGTTTTATCCCAGCTACTATGCATTAGGATCAACTTTGAACAATAATGTCAAACCTCGATTTAACGCCCCCGGGGCGTAATTTGGTTGGGCTGCGCACAAAATATCAGTAACCAGACCCCCGATTTAACAATACCCTCGGTTTAATGGTTCCCTAGGGCTGGTCTCAAGGCATGGGGGGAGCGTTAAATCGAGGCTTGACTGTAGCAACAAAAACGTTAGTCATAAATGATTGACGGTCTAGGAAATGGCTGTTCAGCAAATGATAAAAGAAAAAACCTGGGTACTACCGCATTATACCCCTCCCCCAAACAATATCCCATCGCCCCCGCACAGAAATTGCAGAAATCATAACCTTGACCGCAAAGGACAGCAAAAACGACTCGCTTTACCGTTTTTCGGGTATTAGAATAGGCCAGGGGTGGATGGTACATGTATTTTGTGGTAGTTACATTGGGGGGAGATAATCCAGTAAAGTCAAAAACCTGTTTAGCACAAACTCAAAATCTCACAAGGAACAGGAACGCGAACCGTATATTTAGACACAATATATAATATAGGCCTATCTTGTAGAGCATGGTCGATTCACTATATAGAATCTCAATATTATCGGCGAACAGAGCTGGTATTAACAATTAACTTTTAGCGTACCTTTACCGCGAGCTTTTAAAGCCCAAAATTTGGACATTATGCACCAAAAATAAGCGGCTACCCGTGTCATGCCCCATTATAATTACGCCACGCTTTTAATACACACTTTAACACATAGACATAAAAAATATATCAGAGAAATTTTTTACACTTCTGAGACTCAACAGAGCATCCACTTCAAGATTTGTCCAACCTTTCCAGAGCGCTTTCTTGACCAAATGTCGCCACCATAAGGAGAGGAATACTTTCTGGGATGCTGTCCACCGATATTTCTTCAGGACTTGGAATTCTGAAAAGAGAAGCTACGTCAACTAGCGCACAAAATACTTCAGCGATCATCGAAACTTCTGCTAGAAACTAGTCTAGCTGGCTCAACCTACTTACAATCATGAGACAGATCAAAAACTTACCGGTGGTATAACTGAATGAGACTATTGTCTAGAGCGGACATCTCCTTCTCAGTCTTTTTCCCGGCATAGTGAGGATGCATAAGCAGGCGATTTTCACTGGCTATCATGAAGAGAGGAATACTGCCAGGAATTTTATCAGCTGCAAGATTATTGACTTTGGGGATTCTGAACAAAAAACATAATGAATAAGCATGTATCAAGCGCAAGTCCTACCTGTGATACAAATAGACACTATAATCGTCCAACTTTGATTTTACTTTGCAAGCACCTTCCTCAGTCAATCTTCCTAGATAGTAACTAAAAAATGTGAAACATAAATAACTTACAAAGAATACAGCAACAGCTTACCTCATGTGCGATTCTTTCCCATTTTTATGCTCTTCTATTTTCTCAGTCACTCGCAAAATTTCATTCAAAGATTTGCTGCTGCTCATTGCGCGCTTCAGAAGTTTTCAACTCGGCAATACGAAATTCTTGCGACTGAATGAAAATCTGAAATGTCGTCAAATTATAACTGAAGAAGAGTATAGCAAAGAATTTTTGTGGAGCAGGATTTTTTCGCATATTTTCATAGGTTCCTCATACTGTGTCTTCAAAACCCAGTCGCATCTCACACTCCCACCCTTAGAGGCTAGAGACTTACACTCACACTTGAATTGAGTTTGAGTTTAGGTGTGACGTGAAATATGAGCTTTACAGTAAGGTAATGTTAGTGTGAGTTTCATCAGTTTTGATACACGAAATTTTGATCTACAGTTAGAGTCGATTCTCGTTGATCCAACACCCTTGATTATTCGGCACCCCAAGGAAGGTCCTGAGAAGCGGTTTTATCGAGAAACGGACCTCGATAACCGTCACTCGGAGCCTGCTCCCTTGGAGTGCCGAGTTATCGAGGGTTGTGTGTAATATGGGGGTGCGCTTAATGCCGGTGGTGGTTCGTTTTTAAAGGAAATTCAGGTGTTTGTCCATGTTCAGCCATACACCAACCAAACCAGGCGTGCTCTAAAACGGCATGGCGGACACCGCAACAGTGGTGATGCCATGCCCCTTAGTCAACGGCTTTAGTCTTCATAATACAATGATTACTGTTTTCTAAAAGCTCAAATGATTAGCTTGTTTCTTTCCTTTGTTTTGCGCAGTGCGCACCATCTTTTTTTTCTCCGCCAAACAAGAGGGAACACAGTGGGGCAGGTGCGCAATAAATCCCCCACCTCAGTTAATCCACCTCTTCTAATTAATGAAGGTTGGCCGCAAAATGGTGCTTCAAACACAGCGACTTTTTCAATTAACTTTTCCAAGCCGAGGCCACAAATTACTTTCTGCCTTTCTTTATCAACTGGCTTTTTGTTTCAAACGAAAAGCCAAAAAGATGTGTGATTGGTCGGCCAAATTACTGCTCCCTTGCTGGGCAAACTCTCTCCCATTGGTTGGCTGTGCAGCAGCACCAACTTTTTTCCTTTCTAACTACAAAGGAGAATTATGCAGACTTACGGTAGTTTGGCGGCAAACTCACTTTCCTCCCCACCACAACTTATTTTTGTGGTAGACTAAAGTGGTCCACTTTGACGGGATTTTTTTAAAAGAAAGAGGAAAGATCCGTTAATCGAATGGTACTATATGTTCATGGTTATTATTTCTCACTTTCGTTGTTGGAAATTTTAGCTTTTAAAAAATTGTCTCTTTCTAGATGCTTTATTCTCCTGAGGAAAAAGCAAAATGCGTCGAATGCTTGTTTCATCGAAAAAGTCAAATGTGTCGCCAGCTTTTAGAAAAGGTTTAGAAGCGAATACAAGGCAATTGATTGTGACTCTGTAGCAACAGAAGCCAACGCAACCAAGAAGTGGTATGACAAATTCCAAGAGGGTGTTTCCTTTTACTTTGTTTTACTTTTCAGCTTCATGGTCTTCGTTTAAGTACGTGCGCACACCCCAAACAACAACTAAAACCAAGGAATTATTCAATGTGCTACCTCATGCAAGCCAATGTTGGGTAGCAAACATTTCAGGCATGCCGTCAAGACGTTCAATTCAAAGGATCCTCAAAAAAGGGAAAGAAAACTGCAATCGCTTCAATGGCTGAACTGCGCAGAACAATCGAGCAAGCCTTCAGAGAACTGCCTCAAGATATGGTCGAGAGAGCAATTGGGGCCTATCAACGCCCACTCGAACATTGCCTGGTCGCAGAGCAAGAATACGCTGATTACAGTATAACAATGTTGGCGCTACTTGGTTATACCCCCCCCCAAAAAAAAAAAAAAGACTTTTCCCTAAGTGTCTAACAAACATTTCTTAGTATGATTTATGCTAAAAAGCAAACAAAAATACTGTTTTAAAGGGGTTGAAGGTTGTATTGGGAGGGTAAGGGACAAGAATAGAGCCAATTTGTAAAAGGGCTACTCACCCAAATTTTATGGGGAAGAAGGGCAGTATAAGGGAGTGGAAGGGACAAGGAAAGAGCCACTCTGTAGGTAAAGAGAAGATCTTGAACACAGTTTTGTCAACTGGGCTCTACCACATAAAAAAGCTCTGGCATGCATGCTATTTTAATGCATCCAAAGCTTCTTCTCAAATGATTTATGTCTCAGGTATGCTTGTGTGCGCATCTCAATTCCAAGCCCCCGTCGCCCCGTAAGGGAGCTTGAGAGCTAGAGCTGCACGCACAGACTTACCTGCGAGAATCCATCTAGAGGGACTTTTTGTCCTGGTTTAGTAAGGGTGAATGGTGAATACGGGTGAATGGCCTTTCAAATTAGTGCCCTCCTATTACTCCCTTCCCCTACCAATTCAGCCCTTATTCTCTTCTAAGTTACTATTTTAGCCTCTTGTGGTTTCTAAGCACTTTTGAAAAACTTGATTTTTTTTGGGGGGGGGAGAGGGGGTTATAACAGAGTAGCGTCAAAATCTCGATTTTTTTGTTGTTAAAATTGTTGAATGTTCCCAATGAAGTATTATGGGCATGTTTGGTACCGTTTAATTCGTGGATTTTTCCTCTATTTTTTTAAATAAAAATCTCGTCAAAAAACTGCAAGTTCAAAAAGTTATGTCCAAAATCTATTCGCTACACTTACACTACCACCCTGTACAACAATTAAAACTGGTTTTGAGGAGGTGTCGGCAAGCTATAGTCCGGTTTTGCTGTGGCCTAAAAAAGAAAAATAGAGACCAAGACATATAGTTATTCTACATATTTCTTCTGCCCACTTTTAATTAAAACACACCAAAAGGAATTGGGTAAGACCTATGACTAGATGGATGAATAATGAGCGCCTAAAATACACTCCTGCTCACCATATTTTGCCATTTCCAAAATGTGAACATGGAATTGGGGAAAGTAAAAAATGCATTTCCAATTCAAACAGCAAACAGGGGATGAGATTAACGACTTACACACGATTTTCCCAAGCTTTAGTGTCAACAACATCTTCGTCTGCTCTTTTACACCCAACTTTTTTTGGTGGGGCCCATTATTCTTGTAGGCCCTTTTAAATGAAGGCAAAGTGTCTTTGTGCAACTCTTTTTGAATGCCTGCCCTTTCTTGTTTTTCTCAAAAGCCGTCCGCCAAAAAAGCAATATGTTGATGAAGGAGGTTGGATAAATGGGATTTTCTCTCATTTTACCTCCTTTCGGGCTGCAAGATTGGAATTGCAAGATCTTTCGCCTTCCTTGGACGAAATCCTCTTAGCCAATGCCAAACAAGGCGCCCATTAACACACAACAAAGCAACAGACTTCTTCTCTTCGCTTTATTAAAGTTTTTACGAGCCAGTCTTCAAAGCAACAATGGGAATTTTTCCTAGTAAATTGGCTCCAAGTCGCCTCTTGGAAGAACATTAAAACAGGCTCTTGTAGCAGGAACTAGGGAGTTCAAGTTGCGCAATAAAAAAAGGATATAAATTGCACAATATGTTGCTTACGCACGTTTCATGCCACCAGAGATGTTGTGGCTAGCTGCAACCACGTGTCCGCTGTATAATGGAAAGGAAGGGACAAGTAAGGGCCACTCTGTAGGAAAAGAGAACATCTTGAACATAGTTTCTCTTGCAGGGACCTACCGCATAAAGAAGCTCTGGTATGCGTCTTGTTTTCATGCATTTAAAAATTGTTTTCGAGTGATTTATGTCTCAGGTATATTTCTGTGTGCACCTCAACTCAAATCCCCTGAGACCCAAGTCCTCGTCGCTCTCGTAAGGGCGAGTCTCCGAGTACAACGGAGTGGCTCTGAAAACTGGTGGAGGTTATACTTGAGTAGCGTCCAATTTTTTATATAAGACAATCCTGCTTTTGGACCTTCCAATGTAATAATGACCACGGACCCAGGTACTAAAATGCCAAAAACACTATTTCGGGGCATTTTGGAGGGAGGCGATACGAATTGGTCCGTAGCCTTAGTCAATAGTAGTCAGTAGTCTTATTTTGATACGAGCAAAACTTTCAAAAGTCAGACAAGCGTAATTTAAATAATTAGTTTTAAATGTTGCAGTGCTAGCCCTTCAGCAGGACACCATCCTGCGCTGTACCACCCCTGGCTGCACAGGCAAAGGCCATGTCAACTCGTCCAGAAGTAGCCATCGAAGCCTGAGTGGTTGTCCCATAGCCTACCACCAGAAGTTGGCGAAGAAAAGTCTGAAAACACAGGCATCAGCCAGCAGTGCAAGCTTGTCCACCTCTTTGAACGACTCTCCCATCAAGGAAGAGGATGCAGGTCTGAGCGCCAATAAGGCTAGATCAACCAAGGAAGAAGCTCCGCTAGATCTCACACTCAAGCAAAACACTGGCGACTTTGTAGATGAAAGGTAAAGGGTTCTGGCAGTCAACTAAAGTACACTGTAGTCCAGCCAAAACTGGGGTTTAGCTATTTTTTGAATGTATTAGCACTCGCATCGTGCAAAAAACATGTTTTTCAAGTAGATAAAAGCCAAAAAAATCACGAAGAATGTATTTTTTGTCTTGGGCGACAAGGGCAAACCGAGTCTGGAAGGTATCTAAATACCCAACTTATTTCTTATCAGTACCATTGGCTTCGTCCCTAGATTCAGGGTATAATCGCTTTAGGACACGTTCCAAGGCTTTTCTTGCTGATTTTCAGTAAAGACTGAGTATCCACAGCCCTCAAGAATTGGTTTGGTCTTAGAAAACCAAGGCAAAAAGTCCATTTTTCGTATATGCCGAATTTCCTATAATAAGCGCCCTCACCTCTAAATCGTGTTTTTGATCTATATTATGTTGATGACCCCTGGGCATGTTACATACCAAAACGCAGCTTAGAATTTAGGCTATATTTTGGTATAAAAGATGTCTTTGTATCACCAACAAAACACAGGTTAAAAACAATGCTCCAGACAAAATTTTTTGAGTTTGGGGGAAGTGGCTTATTAGAGAAAATACGGTATATTTTTTGAAAAAAAATTTCACCACCTGAATCATGATTTCTGCACGTTAGGATATCTAAATCCCTCAAAACAGTAGTTAAAACCCACTTTTGAGTGGACATCATATTGGTGCATACCAGGTACTAGTACAGTACTCCAGCCATGGTATATGCTATAAAACTCACATCCTCGCACACTATTTCAACCTCGTCGTTCTCTCTGCTACTCTCTGTTCTACTACTTCATATTTTTATACAGTTTTGTAGCTGAGGACAATTCCTATCGAATGAGTGGTAAAACGCTTGACCTAAGTTAAACTATTGACAAAAGAGCTAGATGTGAGCCAAAAAATATAAAAATTTGCATTTTTTCAATATTTTCTTCATTCTTGGCTTTTTTATGGCATTATTGTGAATTTGATTCGTTCATTTTATAGACATTTGTAGTTAGGTGTATTTTTCGAAAACACACCTAGGCACAAATTTTGCTAGTTTGGACCAGTGTTTTCGAAAAATACACCTACAGCTACACCTAAACCTACAGTTAAAGCTATACCTACAGTAAAACCTACACCTACACTGCGCCGAAAAGCTACGCTTGCAGTTAATCCTACAACTACACTACTCCAAAAACCTACAGCTACACCTACAGTTAAAGATACACCTACAGTTAAACAACTGAACCAAGTGGATATCAACTTGGTGCATTTTTTTTTTTCTTATTTTTAGCTTCTACAACCCCTTTTTAATAACTAATTAGGGTATTCTGAAGAAGTTTTGACAGGAGTGTAAAATTAAAAATTGTAAAAATTGAGAAATACACTATAAAACGGTAATTCACTATTGTTAAACTTCATTAGAATGCTCTAAGTAGTAATGGAAAGAGGTTTTCAGAACCCGAAAGTAAGAAAAAAAAAATTTACGCCATGTGGACATCCACTTGGTTCAGTTGAAACTTAGGACATCCATCACAGTCGTGGTGGGTACTTAAATGAAATTCAAAATTATAAGTATTCTGCTTTAGACAAGATGCTGCATCTATGATTAGGTACACAATGGGTATACAGTATGCCAAGACCTACACCTGCACTGTAACTGTAGGTCAAAATTGTTGGTGTAGGTGTATCTTTCGAAAACACTGGTTTGGACGACCCTCAAGAAAAATCCTCAATAGCTTTTCGAATTGTGTACAAAAAAGATAAAATTTTTAAATTATAACTTCTAATAAAACCCATCATTCTCTGCCTACTTTTATTTGAGTGACAAAAACAAAAGATTAGAATGTGAAAGCAGTGATTTGCTGGCAGTCATTATTTCCCTTGGGGCACACGCATCTGCCCTTGTTGAGGTGTCACTGCTGCCTACTCATCCAAATAGCAAGGGTGGCCAAATAAACGCAACTCACTGGCCACCTTTCATTCCAAATTTGAGGGCATTAATTTATGCAGCATCACCCTATAATAGCTAGAGGCTCCTAGTTATTGAAAAAAAGATATGCCTTGGTCTCTTACGCTAACTGTTTACATATTTTTGACGCCAGCCACCTAGGCAATTTGTGGAGATTTAAGTGATTATTTGACTTGAGTTTAACAGTTTTTTCCAAGTATGGGACAGTGGATATTAACGGGTTAGCATAGGGCCCAAATTATAATTTATGCAGCAGAAATGAGGAAAATACACATGGATGGCACACATATCTCATCAAATTTTAATAAGCAGAATAGTTGCTAAATAAGCAACCGACTGAGCTAATTGGATTAGCAGTCGAATCAAAAAATTGTTACCAAGAAAGAGAAAATAATGTTGCGTGTTTGCAGCAGCCCTGGTGACCAAGGAGACAGCAAGTTTGTGAAGCAGAACTCCACGGACTCCTACACCACCACCACCACCAGCTCACATGAGGAGCAACAGCCTGTGATTGGTGCCAAAAAGGCCAGATTAAGCATCATGAAAGAGACTGCTGGTGAGGAGGCCATGGAACAGGGACTCACACACAACCTCCACTTTCAGCAAATGCAGCAGGCCCAGCTGTTTAGTGCAGCAGCAGCCAGTCGTCAAATGACTTCTCTGTTTTCTGACCATGCAGCAATGTTCGGCAAGCAAAACGCCAATCCAAAATTGACAGGTTTGTAGCTTACTTGATGTAATCGGAAAAGGTTAATTCAAAGACTTTAATTTCCAAGTTTTCCTGACCACGTCCAGTCAGTTGATACTTATTTTAAAAGAGGAGATATAGGCTACATGCAGCATCAAAAAAATAGAAATAATCACCACAAAACAATTGAGAAAAACAAATTTTAAAGGGAAGAAGAAAAAGGACATAGGACAATTGGCTCTGGCTTTTCCCAAAATTTTTGATATTTTTTAATAAAAGTACTTATTTTTGAAAGTATATTTATATTCTAAGACCTCCTGGTAGACAAAATGTCCTCAGGAATTGGAATTTGGAAGCAGAATTTCAAAAAGTGGCTTGATTGTTGAGATGTGACCAAAATTTAGACTACCGACATTTTGGAACATAAACCACCTTACTTACAACCATATCTCGGCAATCAAGCTACATTTAAATATTCTGCTTTAAGATTCGAATTCTTAAGATCATTTTGACAGCTAAAGTCCTTCAAACAAAGAAATTCTTTCAAAAACGGGAACTTTTATTCAAAAATACCAAAAAGTTTGGTAAAATCATGGTCAGCAGTCATTTTACCTAAGAAAAACACCTAGAGCCTTCAAAAAATCGATAACTTTTTGAATCGTGAAAATTTGCGACCAACTCTATTCTATTGACAAATGTCGGGTTGACGCTGGGATGCGGGCAAAATTAGAAGAAAAAACTCAAAAATTTTTAACTTGGACTTTGTGGCTTAAAACTTTCGAAAATTCAAATTGGCACCAAACTTTTTTGAAATTTTGGCGTCAATTTGAATTTTAAAAATTTCTAAAACGCATACGATACCGCATACAAAGCAATGATTTTGAATTTTTTTCTAATTTTTCCAATCTAATAGCGTTGAGCGACATCTTTTCACATTAGAGATGGAGCAACTAAAAAATTGATTTAGAGGGAGAGAGGGGGCTGGCATCAGGGCTTATAAAAAAACTCAGCATTTTGCTGAAATAAAACAAATTTTAGAGCACTACAGCAATCTAGTAGCTGCGGCAGCAGCAGCCGCCCAACAACAGGAGCAACAGCGGATGGCGGCAGCAGCTAGCTGGATGATGATGCACCATCTGGGGGGCAACCACTCTGCCTCCATTGCTCTACTACAACAGCAGCAACAACTGCTGGCTGCTGCTGCGATAGCCGCCGCTACCGCTTCCGCTAACCCAACCAAGAAGGCAGGCCAAGAGACCAACGGAATGTCCACACCCTTGCTCAATCAGAATGCCATCATGGCAGCCAAACTGATGGCCTCTCATCCTCAACAAAGACACCTCGGGGACAACAGCAACAGTTTGTCGATAGCCCAGCTGCTGCTCAACCAATTCCAAATGGCTGCCAAGCAGCAACTAAGTGCTGCCACTGGTCATAGTTCAGCCACTGATGGTGAAAACAAGGACAAATTGGAAGAAGAAGAGGAGGAGGAGAAACAGATTGTAGAAGAAAAAAATGGTGTGGAGCAAACACAACTAACTAAATAAATAACCAAGTTTAGAATTTTAACTCTCAGAGCATCATTTAAATCTTAAACTGCAATGCTTTTCTGTATAATTCCGGCTTTTGTAGCTAAAAAAGGTAGTTTAACCCTAGTAAAGTATACCCCCGCTTTACCAAAACCCAAAATTTTTTTTTGAGTTTTTGCTGGGCATAGGACAACAGTTGGCGATGTTTTTTTTATTCTGAGGTCTCCCAGCAGTCCTAATGCCCTCAGGAATTCAAAAATGAAAGCAGAATTTGGAAAAGTGGCTTGGTTGCCGAGATATTACCATAAGTAAGGTGGTAGGTGTTTCAAAATGTCAGTAGTCCAAATTTTGGTCATATCTCGACAACCAAGCCATTTTCTATAATTTTCTTTTCTGATTCAAATTTCTGAGGAAATTTCGACTACCGGGAGGCCTTAGAATAAAAAAATTCGACTCTACTGGATTATACACCCCCCCCCCCCAATGTAAATGCCACAAAATACATGTAGCATCCGCCCCTAGCCTATTTTAATGCCCTAAAAACGGTAAAGCAAGTGGTTTTGGTCCGTTTCTTTTGAGTGGACCGAGTGGGCCCTTTTTAGAAAGCGGTTACTTATTTTTCCTTTTCCCTCCCTATACAGCCCTCAAACCCTTTAAAAATGGTCAAAAAATGCTTCTTATATGTTCGATGTACCTAAAGAGCCCAAGTACTTGGGGGAGGGAGATAACAGGAATTCTTCATAAGAAATTCTTTCAAAAATGGATACTTTTGTCACAAAATATCCAAAGATTTTGGGAAAAAAAAATCATGGCCAACTGTCGTCTTATCCTTTTTGCTTTTGGCAACCAAGGTAGACCATGATTTTCTAGCTATTCAAGTCCCCTTCGTTCCCTAACGGGAGCTCGGGGGCTTGAATAGCTAGAGATGCGCACACACCCACACCTGAGACATCAATCACTTGAAAATGACTCTGGTTGCATAAAAACAATATGTGACCCAGAGTTCCATTATGCGGTACGCCGCAGTTAACAAAACTGTTCAAATCCCATCTCTTACCACTAAAGATTAAGCTTGAAGGTTAAACTTGGTCCCCCAATGCAAAAGGTCAATCTTTTTTGACAAGCTGACTACACACCACAGTTTTTTTTTCCTTTTGCATTTCACTGACCACAGGCAATAGTCAATTGTTTCTTTTATGTGCTGTAGACATCCCATCAGTCTTTTTTGTATATTTATCCCTAAGTTTAGTACCGGAGTTTGCATATGAGTTGTGTTTTGCTTAGTCATACTTTATGTAATTCATTTTTTTTTTGTAAAATACCGGCCGGTTCCATTGTTGCTCTTTTCTCCCACTTTTTTGTTCCACTCTCTGGTGTAGAGCTTTAATTTGTAATTAGCTGCTTTGTTTCCCATGATGCTTATCCCATTCACTTTTTTCCAAGCTAACATATAACACGCCGTTACTCAAAAGATTTTGAAAATTTGCCTTAGTCCTCTTACCTATTCTTTTTTTCCTTTTGACCATAGCAGCTTGGTCCATCTGTATTTTTTTTTGAAATTTTTGTTTACTTGTTTTGATTGCAAAATGTGTTGGGCTTTGCTGGCCTATTAGTTAAGGCATTTCCCTGGGTTTCTGAAGGTAGTAGCATCAAAAATCTCCTCCATTCGCCATTTTTATCGACTTCACGTGCAGTTGGCCGTCGCTGCTCGCGACATCGGGCCCGATCAGTGGACTTCTCGTAAAATAAGAAGTTGCAACGAAGAGGCTGCCAATCGCATGTAAAGCTGATAAAAAATGGGGAAGGGATAGGATTTTAGATCCCACTCTCTTTGGATTCGCAGGGAAGCGCCTTAACTGATAGGCCACTAAAGCTCAGACTGAGAAGCTGAAGAAAGCTATAAGAAGTGTTTGTTATGACCCATAGCAATTGAATATCTCTAGCTTTCCTCAACTTCCCAGTCTAGGCTTTGGTTGCCTATCAGTTTAGGCACTTCCTTGCGGTTCCGAAGGGAGTGGAATCTAAAATCCCCTCCATTCCCCATTTTTTATCAACTTCATATGCGGTTGGTCGTGGCCGCTCGCGTCAAAATAGGGGGGGTTTAGGGAGGGGGGGAAGGTTATAATACAGTACAGTCAACCCTCGATAACCCGGCACCCCAAGAGACCACGCTCCGAGTGCCGAGTTATTGGAGCTTGCCGGATCAACCAGGGTTGAATTTAGTACCAATTTTGCTTTCAGATTCAAATTGCTAAGGAAATGTTGTCTGTTGGAGTGACTAGCAAAGGAAAAATGTTAGTAAAACAGGTCATTATTATATAAAAATACAAAAAGAATAGAGCTACCACATACTCTGTCCTGTGTCCAGCTGATTTGGCCAAAACAAGAAAAACAACAAGGCAAATGTTTAGAAGCTTTTAGCTAAGGCTGTGTTTTTCTCTTCATATTCTTTTTTGCAACCACTGTAATCTGGTACAGTCGAACCTCGTTAAACTGGCACCCCTAATTCAAAAAAAATGTGTTTGTGGCATTGTGTTTTTGACCTATGTTTTGCTGGTGTCTTCTGGGCATGTTATATACCAAAACGTAGCCTAGAATCTAAGCTAAATTTTGGTATATAACATACCCAGAAGACACCAGCAAAACATAGGTCAAAAACACAATGCCACAAACACATTTTTTTGAATTAGGGGTGCCAGTTTAACGAGGTTCGACTGTACAGCAATTCCTAGTTGATGTTCTGGCATTCACTGTTTCATTTGATATTGCAAAAAGTGTAAAAGTTTTGACTTTTTTCTGTGTTTACAATAATTTTTTCCTCTCACTAAATAAATAAGTTACCATATTTTCTCTAATAGATCGGCACCCGCCAAGAGGGGCTTGAAAAAGAGTATGTAATAGCATGTTGTAATATAAGTGTTGGAATGCTCCATTTAAGGAAAGGTCAGGTCCGACAGCTCTACGATGACTGGATGATGCAGGCGGACAAGGAATTGACTAAGACTATTTTTGCCCAGCTCCAGTAATTAAAACATGGTAGAATTCCCTACTATAGAATAGTTTTGTGAACCAATGTCATTTAGGCTTAGTGTCTCGCACCAATACTAGCCATGAATTAGTTAAATCAATTAGACGCCCACTTGGTGGATGCTTATGCCCTGACCGGACTAAGTGGATATCCACTTTGTTTGGTTGGTGTATGGATGAGCACATCAACTTGTGAACATTCCTTTCATGACAAACATTTTTGGCGTTGGCATTTTGTCTGTTGGCATTTTGGTCTTGGCATTTTAACCCAGCTCCAATCCAGCATAGGTTAGCCAAGACCTTTTTTGCATTTCTCTGTGTAACAACAATTACGGATGTTTTTTGAATAGTTATCCCATTTTATGAGTCTTTGTTCAGTGACACGGCGAGAAGAAAAAGAACTTTGTGTGCCGCATAGTAATCACACATAACAAAGCGGCTTTTATTCTCTTTAATAGGCCCTTTTAATTGCGATTCCTGAGGCAACAACAACAACACATGTTTTATTTAAGGCGTTTAGTAAAATACTTGTTCCACCCAGGTATTACACCTAAGCATACAACTAAGCCTAAGGGTTAGGGTAGACCAGCCTAGTTTAGCCGAGACTCAACGTATTTCCTGTTACAAGCCCCATTCCTTTAAAAATGTTGGTTTACCTTGGTCTACGAAGGTGAAAAATCGAAACTTTTGAAATTTTCAAGAATAAGGTAAGTAAAATAGAGGGTACCTGGATACCCAAGATGTTGCACATTTGCAGCAACTAATGAATCGACTTGAACCCAATGCTTAGCTCATGGGTGTAGCGTCTCACCGCAAACACATATTTAGCACACATTTCAAAAATCTTATTGCCTAGTTGTACAAAAAGACATTAAGACATTAAAAATGAAAAAGTTGGACATCTAGGCAGGCTGCAGACTTGGTTTACCTTGTGGGTCCAAGGCAAAAAGTAAATTTTTGGCTTAACTCTTTGTAAATGGCCTTACCAAGAGCTTTTAGGACTGCTTCTTGCAGGAAAAGACTGTGGGAATCAGTTTAATTGCAGGCATACGAAATATAATCCATTTGTATGCGAGAGCTGCAGCAAAACACCTGCCAATGAGGGACATGGCAGAGTCTTCCCACTCATTGCTCATATGGACATTTACTAGTCATGTAGTTTTCCAACAATATAGTTAGAGTGGGATAGGTTGGTGGCCATAAATGTGACCTAGGTTCATAAGGTCAGCAACTCAAATGATCAGTTTGTGAGCTAAGATTAAAGAACATTAGGTATAGCTTAAAGAACACATTTGTGCACATTTGTAGGATTTTTTTTTGCGCTTGACACTCAAAACAAACACGTAAAATGGATAGAAGGGATCAAATAGGAGAAAAAGCACATCTGTTGCAGAAATAAGTATATGTGATGCAAAAACAGATCTGATGCAAGAAAAAGTATATCTGATGCAAAAAGAAGTATATCTGATGCAAGGAAAAGGATTTCTCTTTGAAAAATCAATTTTTTTTGGGAGGGGGGGGCATAATCGAGTAGCGTCCAAATTTCTCTTGAGGTGTGTACACCATGGCTAAAAAAAAATTAAAATTCCAACCAATCACCTTTTTAACAGTGATAACAGCAAGAAAAATTAACAAATTATATGTCATTTGCTTTTCTAACTTATTGGCTTTCGAATAAAAAGCATCTCGGAAAAATATTGAATACCGTATTTTCTCTAATAGAAGGCATGATTTTGAATTAGGAGGGGGCCTTCTATTAGAGAAAATTTAATAAAGAAAACTACATTGTGCTATTTAAATTCAGGCAAATACACTTGTATGTTTGAGGGTGAAGAATTGCGCAGGTCTTTCTACATCCCGTATGTGGTCTCCCACCTTGGCTTCTCTCATTCCGCTTTGCTTTCCCTTAGCATCTCTGCCATCTTTTTCTTGTTGTGCCTGGTAGTTTTACTAGTCGACTGCTACTTTAGCCGTCGACAACTCCAAACAACGCAGCACTCAAGTGTCCAGCTTATGGCTAGGAGGAAAGGTCAAGCTACATCTGTGGAAAAGCTGGATACCACTTCGCCTGCTTCTGTCAGCATGAAAATAGAAGATGTGCCTTCTCTATTCCTTCTTCCAGACTACTCTGAAAAATATAGGTCTGGTTTTTTCAGACCCCAGGCGCACAACTAAGCCGCATATTTTGATTTGGAAAACCAAGGTAAGCGATACAAATTCAACCTAAAGTAAGTAAAACTAAGCCTTAGGGTTAGGGTAGGCCAGCGTAGGTTAGCCGTGGACTAGATTATAACCTGTTTAAGCTATTTTTAATGCTTTACGGCTAACTTACGTTGGCCTACCCTAAGTCCAAGGATTACTTGTATTTACTTTACTTTGTATTTGTATCTTATATCTTGGTCTCCCAAAGCAAAATGTGGGTGGATCGGGCGGATTGTGTGTGGATTGGGTACTTGGGTAGATTGGGGTGGACTCATACAAGATTCCACAAGGTTGGGTGGACTCCCACAAAGTCCCAGAAGATGGAGTGCGCAAATGTTGCGTAACCGATCTACCCACCAGGCTAAATCTAACATTTTATCACTCTCTTCTTAAAATAACTTATAGACTGCCCAACTTACCTAAAAAAGTTGTGTCACAAGCTTGAAGTTTGCATTCCAGTCTATAGCAAATCGCCATTAAGTCCTTTTTTGTGAGTATACAGAGCAGTAAGCGCTGTCTTGTGGTTGTCCTGCAGGGCAGTCACACCTGTCTGTTGGGCTTGGGCACCAACCGCCGCTTCCAATGCTGCCATTCCCTGTTTGCGGTACTGTCTGGCTCTCCATCTCCTGAGTAGAGAGCGCAGGATGGATTTGATGGTGATGAGCAGAATGAAGAGCAAAAGGATTGCAGCTGTTCCAATGCCTACCATTGGATCTAAGTAAAACCTGTTGTACATAGTGAATAATTTGCGTTTTTTGTAGTCAAGAAAGTCACCATAGTTTTTGTAGAAATCCTGCAAATAGCAAGTATGAAACTAAATAAAACATTTATGAAATAATTTAGCCCTTTAAAGAGCACTGTTCCGTGCATAGGACAAATTGATATAAATATTAGGTTGGCGGCTAAGTAATGGCAACACCCTCAGAAGATTCCCTTTTAATCTGTTTTCTTGAATTTTTTTGTATAGAAACGCATATAGTCTTTCATATTTTTGCAAAATAAAACTCAAGGAGATATTCGAAAACTGTTGAAATATGAGTTTGAGCTTGGTCATAACGCAAAAGAGGAAGTCGATCGAGTCGCTGTCGTCAACGCCGTCGAAGCCCATCCGTCGATGACTACGCGAATGCCACCACTCGGAAATTGTAAAAAAATATTGCATGCCGCAGGTTAGTCTATTGATTTGAGGTGTGGTAAATCTGGGTAGGCAAAGAGTGGTTCAAAAGACGGTGGGTTCCAAAAGAGCTAACAGATGCCCAAAAAAGGAAACGAGTATAAATTTCGACCAAATTGCTGCGTAGACACCGTCGCTCACCGTTTTTTGAATACATCGTGACATATGATGAGAAGTGAATCGCCTTTGTCAACGATGAGCACCATGGAAAATGGAGATCGTCCGGTCAGAAGCCTGAACAGACGCCCAGAAAAGACTTTCGAGTCAAAAAAGTGATTTTGTGTGCATGGTGAGATCGACGTGAGCCGATGAGCTTCTGGAACAGGGAAGGACAGTCAATTCCGAGGTTTATAGTGGACAACTCGATGAGACCCGAAACCGTTGAATTCAAGTGCTTTTTCTTGACGACTATGCAAATCCGCACAGATCAAGGCAAACAAGGCAGAAGATCAAAACCCTGGATGGGAGGCTTTCGACTACGCTCCGTACAGCACAGACATGGCCCCAAGTGACTTCTAGCACTGGTTCAGAAACATCAAAGAAAGGCGTGAATCCCTTACAGAATTCTTTGGTTCTACGACCCGAGATCGGTTCCGCAATAGGATCTACAGACTTGAAGAACAATGGCAGAAACTGACCGAAAATAACGAAGCATACTTTGATTATTAATTATTTCCGTTTTTTGCAATTTTTATGCAATAAATATTTTTTGTCTGGCGGTGTTGCCATTACTTAGTCGCCAACCTAATAATTGGTATAACTAGTACAAACTATGTATAAACTGGGATATGAACTAACCAAAGCAGAACTCTCCGGCCGTATATCCATGAAGTCTCTTTTTTCAGGGATTTTGCAGTAAGGTGCACATGCCTTTTTTGTAACCATAATTTTAAGCTTATAGCCGCAAATAAGGGTCTAAAAATATCTAGGTGAACTTTTAGATTAATTAAAATGCGATCAAAACTTAAAAAGAACATAACATTTTTATAAAAAGAAACACGGGAAGAAGGGAATAAGGGTTGAAGGCCCCTTCGCCCCCTCACAGGGGCTCGGGGGCTTGGAGTTGAGATGTGCACACACCCATACCTGAGACATAAATTTTTTGAGAAGAAACTCTGGATGCATGACGATAGCATGCATGCCAGAGCTTCTTTATGCGGTAAGTATCTACAATGGAAACTACGTTCAAGGCCTTCTCTTTACCTACAGAGTGGCCCCTTACTTGACCTTTCCTTCCCCTATACAGCCGTTCTTCCCAATAAAATATGATTGAGTAGCCTTTTTACAGAGCGACCCTATTCTTTCCCCTTCCCCTCCCTTATACAGCCCACAATCCTTTTTGTTCGTTTTTTTGGCCTAAATTATACATAAAAATGGAAAACTTTATTGGGGTGGGGGTGTGGTGATGTGTAACCATGTAATTCTTAGAATTGGGGGAAAATATCCTAGTAGGGGTATATCCTAGTAGCGCCGGTTTTTTTTTATCGTTTTCAGCGTATGAGAAATGCTTAGAAATAGTTAAAACTTCTTCATATAAAAAGTTTGAAAAAAATATGAGGGCATATAGGTTGTTAGCACTACACCTTTTAGAAAAAACAAAGAAGAAAGAAAGACTCTTTATAAGCTTAAAAAAGACCGGTCTTAGGTATAAGCCAAATCTAAAGCCAAGTTTTTCCACTACATTAAGCTTCAAAAACATGCATAGAAAAAGGTAGTCAAGGCTATTCAAAGGTAAACCAAAAAAGGCTAAAAGAAAATCCATAAATTTAGCTTTTAGCACCTAATTTCTTATTTAACCAAACACCAAACAGTTGTCTTTCTAGCAAGCCTTTGACGCCTAGAAAAATGAAAGGGAGTTTATTCATTTTGCTTCCAAAAGACAAAACAAACTAATTACTTTTTATACAAAAAAAAACGTGCAACAAAATGTAGTTGAAAAAAGCAGCATGTGTTTTGAGGGGCTATAAAACTTGCTTTTTAGGTTTGTTTATTCATTTATTTTAGAGCTTAGATGTTTAAAAGACATGTGATGAAGTAAGCTTTAAATTATAAAAAATTCTGGCTTTCTTTTCCGTCTTTGCTGTTGGTCTTCTAGCTTTGGCCTTCGGAAATCTTCTCTTTTATTCTGATTTTCAGCTCATGGTTAAAATAAGGCGAATTTCAAACATCCAAGTGCTAACTTCTTTTGGGCCCTACTAAAAAAATTTTTTTTTTGTGTCTTCGTACCCCCTTGTTGTCTTACATCCCTCTAAGCATTTCTAATACGCTAAAAATGGAAGTAAAAAAAATGAACATGGCGGAGGAATTGAGAGAGCACAGAAAAAAAAGCATAGAGAAAGCAATTAGTTTTATACAAAAATGAAGAAAAGAGAGGTGGAAAAAGGGCTTATATGAAAGAGATATAGGACAAGTGGATAAAGCAAATATTTTTGTTTAAAGGGAATGGCACTCATATTGATGGCACAAATAAATTTCAGGACTAGAACCTATCTTCACAATTTTCCTCCATTCTATTGGGCCTTTTTCAAGCAAAGAAAAGTAGAGCATAAAATAAATTTATGCGTTGACTAAACCTCTTTAAAAAAGAGGAAACAAAAACCTAGTTGAAATATTGGACTTTAGCTAAAATTGGCTTTTTTGAGTGAAATGATTGGAAGAGGAGGAGAAGGAAGGCAAATAAAATAAGGACGCAGAAAGCCGCCTTAAGGCTATTTCTTTGGGGAAAAATAAACAAACCAGCTGAACAATAAATTAGATGCTATGGCAAAGGAAGTTAGGTTTCTGAAAAAAGTAAAGCAAAAAATTTTTCGACGCTACTAGTATAGAAGCCCCCCCTTCAAGAAGAACCACCTGAACAACATTAAACAAACCTTAAAGATACGTTGTATGCCAAAGCTTTAGAATTCTATCGGAGGTATAGCCCTCCTTTAGCCTCAAGCTTCACAAATTTTTTATAAAAGTGTTGTTCATAAAGTTTATTAAATAGCACTGAAAAAAACACAAACACACATATATTTGTAGTAGCAAGTAAAACATAGACTCTCTGTAGCGAAACTTTAGTATTGACCCGTGATAGTGGAAGAAGTAAGGCGGCTGCGCCTCAAATAGTAGCAGAAGAGGCCAAGAATGAGGAGCGTGGTTGCCGCCACTAGTCCCAGAGCTATGGCTGTGTACAGACGCGCATAGGACACTTGGGTGGTGGTGTGGTGTTCGTTGTCCACCACCAGCTCAGCATCTATTTTATTGATGTCGTAGGGGGAGAAGGTGGCTAGCACTGGCTGCTCGAACCTTGGCAGTTTACGGAGAATCTCGTCAATGGATACGTTTGGCTGCAAATAGAAACATAAAAAATTTCACAGCTTTTTGGCTACGATTATAACATGAACCAGTTTTTTCGAAAAATACACCTTCGCCTACAGTTGGGCTACACTTAAACCTACAGCTACACCTAGACTACGCCAAAAGCCTGCACCTACACTCAAACCTACACCTACAGCGTAGTTTTTGGCATACTGAATACCTACACTAAATTGTGATTCACAAAGGAACCTCGCGAACTTGTTTTTCACTCGCCCAGGAGAGTTTGGTCTTATTGGATAGCCAATATCTTATAATCTGGGCTACATTTTGGTATGTAACATGTCCAGAAGACATTAGCAGAACATAAGTCAAAAACACAATATGTCTAATACTGCAATGGTTCGTTTTTGACCCATGCCGTAATTCATTTTGAGGCACCACAGTAGGCAAAAAGACCTCAAGAATCCAAACCTGAAAACAGAATTTCAAGAAGAGGCTTGGTTGCTGAGATATGATCATAGCCAGCCGCAAACTTAGTTTTTATCCTTTTATCTCCTAGTTTCGATCATATCGCACCAACCAAACCTCTTCTTGAAATTCTGTTTTCATATTTAGATTCTTGAAGTCTTTTTGCCCATTGGGGTGCCTCTATCAAAAATGAGTACTGTAAATGAGTATACGCAAATTTTTGTAGTGTAACAAAGTGACCGCTTAACAAATGTAACTCGTAACAAATTTTCGCGTAAATTATGGTGTACAGCCATTAGGTATATAGTCTGCCAAAACCTATAAACGATTGGGGGATGTATGTACAGTAGTACCAAATGTTTTCTTTTATACAAATAGATACACACTTACAGTGGCACTAAAAGCACTAAACAGGCTGTCCATGTTGTCCCTGAGATATTGCTGCAGGTCCACCGGCAAGAGGGACAGATCGGGCATCTCCCCTGCCAACACCGACTTCATCACCAGTGGTGGCAATTTGCTCAAGTTGTAGTTGGGTGGCAACAAGCGCATCATTTGAACTACTTTGGGAGACAACAGGTCTGTCAGGTTGCTCTTCTTGGGTACGTCAACAGTTGGCTGACTAGCCGTGATCAGTCCCTGAATTCGATTTGATTAAAACTACAACAAAGAATATTCAAAAAGTCCACCTGAACTGAGTCAACCGTAGCCTCAACTGCGGTGTGTGGGGACTGTGGAAGTGGGTGTATGAACCTATTCCCCTCATCCTCACTGCCTACAGGCAGATTTGGCCTTGCTCCATTGCTCTGAGCAGCTACATAGTAGGCCTTCTGCATGTACTGTTTGACTACTGTAGCTAGGGTTTCTGCGGGAATTCCAGGAATTTGACCACCCCTCAGCACATGTTCAATCACATTTGGTGGCAACTGCAGCTTTTTTTAACATTAGGTGGTTTAGAAAGTGTTCTCCTTTTTTGAATTAAAAAAAAAAACGATTTGGACCTCCCTTTGGTCTAAAAACAAACTGTCTCTATATCCCTGCCTCTCTCAATCCAAACTTTCTTGAAAATGCTCTGGAAATTTCTGAAAAAAATTGGATATCGACCGCAACAGGGATCGGCTGACCTAAATTTTTTATAGTGGTCAGGTTGTTTGGCGTGGTGACAGTACACAGCCTAGGACATAACACAAAAATTGATGATCTATTCACCAACCAAAGTTTTTATCCTTTTTTTATCCTTCAAACCAAGTTGATGTCCACTTGCTGTGAGATTTTTTCTTACCTTTAAACTTTAAAACCTTTTTTTTTTTTTTGAAAAATAGCCTATAGAACGGTAATTCCTTGTTAACCTGTTAAATCACTGTTAAATCTTTTTGAGAATACCCTAATTAGTCAATTAAAAAGGGGACTCTACTGGGTTATATCCCCCTAAATACCCTTACGGGGGCGATGGGGGCTTGGAGTTGAGATGCGCACACAAGCATATCTGAAAAATAAATCATTCGAGAAGCATACCTGAGAAATAAATCGTTCGAGAAGCAGCTCTGGATGCATGAAAATAGCATGCATGCCAAGCTTTTTTATGCCGTAGATCCCTGTAAGGAAGATTATGTTCAAAATCTTCTTTTTTGAATGGGTCCTCCTTAAAAAGCGGCCCCTTAACTGTCCCTTTTCCTCCCTATATAGCCCTTTCCTTTAAAAAGGGTCGAAAAATGCTTATTATATGGTCAATGTACCTAGAAAGTAAAGCCACTGTACAGACAAACCTCGATTTAACGCTCCGCTCCCCCCCCCCCTGAGACCAGCCCTAGGTGGCCGTTAAATCGGGGGTCTGGTTATTGATATTTTGTTGGGGAGGGGGCGCAACCAAATTGAACCCAAGGGGACCCTTAAATCGAGGTTTGTCTGTAGTATCTAAAAAGGTTTTAGAAGCTAAAAATAGGAAGAAAAAAAAATACACCAAGTCGACATCCATTTGGTTTTTCAATAAGGGCGACCAAGATGTTCTTTAAAAATTTCAAAAAGACGGCGAACACTTTCTGAATCGATAGTGATTATGGTGAACTATCTAAAATTGACCTTGCTGATGTCTATGGCACCGAAACCGGGTATATTGACCAGCATACTCGGCATATTCTTGAGAATTTGAGTGATTATAGTTGGAGATGGCTGACCATTAGCAGGGGAAGACAGGTGAGGAGCACCCGCGATTCTGATTGGAGATGGCACTGCTGCCTCCACTGAGTTGACCTCGCCTGCACTCACTGCTGGTCGTGCTCCACCACTTACTGAAATTATGACTAGCTTTTTGATAATGAAAAAAGTAAGGAATGTTGACCTAAGCCAGGGATTAAACCAGCCAATAAATTGGCAGGTACTTGATTTTGTAAAGTGGGGGAACTCATAAGTGTTTCATTGGCCTTTTTCATCATCAATTCCTTTAACCGAACATTAGCTAGAGAGGCAGGGGCGGCACAAGTGATCTCTGGCTGATTGGGCGCAAAAGTCCTCACGGCGTTTTGAACCTGCAATCCAATCAAATACCTCGTTGGTGGAGATGGTTGTGAGGAGAGATAAACTTACTAGATAAGTTACAAACCAATCGAATTCCGCACCACAATCTAATTGGTTTCCTGCCAATTAAAAAAAATAAATTTAGTCAACAGTGGTTTGCTCGTCCATAGCTCTTTTCGCCTACCTCCTTTTCTGCAACCCATTTGTGTAATCTTTCCCCTTTTTTGCCCTTTTACCATGTTTTTCTCATTGAACTATATGGCCAAGAAGGCTCGGAACGCATTTATTTTTCAAAAGTATTGCTCAGATTTATCTTGCAGGTAAGTCCCTTACGGGGGCTTGAAGTTAGGATGCACACACAAGCACACCTGAGACATAAATCACTTGAGAAGAAGTTTTGGTATTAATTGGGGGACGGGTGGGATTATGTGGAGGGTTTTTTTTTTTGGCGGGGGGGGATAAACGTTTGGGGACGCGACTCATAAATGCATTCCACGTAAATTTTGTAAATTACAAAGTACTCTTACCATCAAGGAAAATGTTGGCTACTCTGTTGTAGAATGCACCGCCTTCAAAAGTGGAAATCAAGTTGCTAGACAAATCCACGAAGAATAACTTGGAGAGTTTGGAGAAGGTGCCTGAATGGATTTTCTGCAACTTGTTGCCCGACAAATCAACCACCTGAATTGCTTCCAACTTTCACTAACACCATATGTAAAAAATGGAGTGCAAAAGTGTTTACCACAAGATCAGGAGTGGATGTGAAAGCCGCACTGTTGATGTCCATTATAGCATTGTCGTGAAGTAGAAGGTTTTTCAGGTTTTTGATTCCATCGAACATGTTCCTCCCTATACACCAAATTCTAAAGAAAGAATGGAAATACCGACCCACCAATGAATTCCAAGCTATTGTTGGCCAAGTTGAGTGTAGTCAATGCGGACAACGAATCAAAGCTGTTCCTGGAAATGGTGCTGATTGCATTGTGCTGCAGACTGATCAAGTTGAGCTTGGGGTTGGCACTGAAGGCTAGCGTATCTATCCGTTTGATTCTATTGCTATCTACAAGAAAAAATATTGAATAGACAGAAATGCACACGTGCTAAGGCAAAACAACTGCTGTAATTTCTAGGTTAGACCCATCTTCAGTCACGATCTACCGTATTCTCACTAATAGACGGGCGTTTTTGAGCTGCGCAATACATGGTACTTCTGCCCAAGGTAATTCATAGAAGTATACAGGGTGTGTCGAAAAAACTTGACCACCTAAAAAAATTGTCCAGGCAGATACTCGCCCGGTCGATTTTCGACTTTGTGTGCCTCAACTCCGGGAAGCTTCTAACTTCACTTGGGACTCCATGCACAATGACAAACAACTTTAACACAGCTTTATTCCACCATTAACAGACAAGACAAATAAACAAAAAATAATTGCAAGCGCTTTCGGATATGCTCTGGCTCAATTTTTTGGAGAGAATGTAGCTTGCATGGTTTTCCCTTTGACACAGACAGACAAAAGCAGCGCACAGCTCTTGCTTCTTGATTTCAGCCCTTTTTTTTTAATTATCAAATAGCACAGCTACGACGACACAACAGTTAGACATAAGTCGTAAAAGTTGTAAATACAGTTAAAAACAAAATGCCAAAAACAAATTTGGAAATTCAAAAGTGGTTAAATTTTTTGACACACCCTGTAGGTGGCAGAGTCGCAGAAAACAAATAACTTCATGGTACAGTCAAACCTCGATATAACGAACCCTCGATATAACGAAACCCTCGATACAACGAACCTCTGGGCACAGTTTGGTTGGTTTTGACTGAAACATAAGGAGCTAGACCCTCGATATAACGAACATTTTGGCTGGTCCCCAGGGGTTCGTTATATCGAGGTTTGACTGTACTATGGATTTAGATTACTCAAAAGTGCTTACCCATATGGATCTGCACAAGATTGGAGTGGTCTTTGAAAGAAGGTATCTAAAGGTATAGCCAACAAGTGAACGCCTACTCTATTACACACCTACCCTCACAAAGCTGTTGCCACTCAAATCGATAACTTCAAGCAATTTGAAAGCCTGCAGGGTTTGTCCATCCAGCTGTTGCAGAATATTGTCTTTGGCCATGAAGTGTTTGAGCTGCGGCACATTCATGAATCCATTGGGAGCTATTCCTTTCAATCTAAACAATACAATCAGCCTTTTTCGTACGCCAAGAAGGAAACCTATTTGAGCTGAGCCTAAGTTCAATGAGCTTTGGCAAATTCATAAACTGCATCTGAGCCACATCGCCAATCTGGTTACCAGCCAAGTTCAGGTGCGTAAGTCCAATGGAGTTTCTCAAATTCTGCGCGGGCACTGTCACCAAACAGTTATTACTCAAGTCCAGCAGTTCCAAGCTCGTCTTCGTCTCATTCAGTGCATTCCTAAATTTCTATACTGCAACCCAAATTGTTTTCTGCACACAGCTTTTTATTTATTTTCCTTTTCTCTTAACTAGAGTTGAAGACTCAGCGGTTTCTGTGAGTTTCATCATATAAAAAAGTTAGAAATTTGAAATTTTTTCTGTAAGCTCTGCTTAAGTCGTTAGTGTCCGTGGGCTCAGTTACTCACCGGTTAGTCATTGGGCCCATGAACAGTCACCGCTGAACGGACGACACCCAACTCTCCCTGGGTCCATCTCACATCACCCAACTCTCCTCAGGTCCCAAATTATTTGTTAGCCGTGAACCATTCAACCTAGGTGGAACAAGATATAAGCTGGGTCTCGGCTAACCTACGCTGGCGATCTCTCTTTACGTATGTTTGCACGACCAAATGAAATGTTTGGTTTTATGTGTATTCTAATCCAGAACAAGACTAGTTGGACCCGGGGCGATTCGGGTTTTTACCCGTTGAATAATTTTACGCTGAACACACTTTTGCTTATTTTGTAGAGGAAGATTCAACGCATCTTTTTGTTTTTTTAAGATCTTTTATATCATCCAACAATAGGGTTGTCGGTTCGGGTACCCGTTTTCGGGTAATTGGAACCGAAACCGATTTGTTTCGGGCACCGGTTCGGTCCCGGTACCCGAAAATTTCGGGCGTCCAACAACCCTATCCAACAGTAAAAATTATCAGTCGTCCAAAATTTAAAATTTTGAAAGCCAACTTTCGTGCCAAGACAAAATTGGAGGCTACAACAGGGTTCAGTGTTTGTGTTGAAAGGAATATTCAGAAGTTTAGGCGTTTATCTATGCACCAACCAAGTGGATGTCCACTTGGTGTGAAATTTCTTTTCTTACTTTCCGGCTCTAAAACCTTTTTTCCTGTACTAGTCAAAGCATTCTAAAGAAAGCTTGACGGGGGTGAATCAACGTCTTATAGGCTATTTTTGGGTTTTTCGAAAAAAAATTAAAAAGCGCTTTATAAACCTCTTTTAGAATACCTAAATTAGTACAGGAAAAAGGGTTTCAGAGCCTGAAAATAAAAAAATCATACCAAGTGGACACCCATTTGGTTTGGTTGAAGCATAGACCAACATTCATCAGGGAGTTCCAATATCTTACTTTTAGCTTCACAAATCTCACTTCTTGGTGTCTACTCATTAACGGGTCAACTAGTAAAAGACATAAATAAGCCAAATATTGCATTAATTTGAGAGAGACAAGGGCAAGGCTTTATAATTAGGTCACCAAGTCATTGGTTCAAGGTTAAATATGAGAGCAGCCAGTGGAAAATAACGGCGTAAATTGATAGAGATATGCTACTCATTAACACTTGCAGCTCATCTTTACATTTGATCGGTAATTTCAAACTCGACTTTGGGGAAAAAATAACAAATGAAGAGGCAGAGAAAGGGGAAAAAACCAACGGTAATAGTAAACAGATTCGGTTGTGTTTGAGACGCAACTGTCTTAGCTGGTCCAACCCGTCAAAAGAACGCTCTGGAATGTCTTTGAGCTGAAAAAAATTGTTAGTGCTAAGAAGAGAAAAGAAACAACTCACTAGATTCCGACTGAGATCGATCACTTGCAGTTTCCGTAGTTTCTTCACGAATGGCAACGCGCTTATAGAGTTGTTGGTTAGTATTAGTTCCTCCAATGAGTCAGCCAAACCATCTAAACATTAATCTTTGGTAAAGAGTCTTTGATACAATTCAGTCTCGCTGTAGAAACACCTTAGGCTCGATACCCAGGGAGTAACTATAGGAGACTGCACTGTATTAATCTCACCACTTTGGATCACTATATCTGTTATTAGGGTGGGCCGAAATTAGGCGGACATGTTTTGAAAATTATGGCAAGGTCCAAAGATCTTGAACATAGTTTCCCTACTAGACCAGGGCAGAAAGTGCCTCTAGATGCATTTATTTCCCAAAAGTATTGCTCGGATTCATCTCGCAGGTAAGTCTGTGCACACATCTCTAACTCCAAGCCCTCGTCGCCCACTAACAGGGCCCACGGGGACTCAAGAGCTTGAGAGCTAGAGATGCGCACACAAACATACCTGAGATATAAATTACTCGAGAAGAAGCTTTGGAGAGAGCTTTTTTATGCCATAGATCCCTGCAAAGGAAACTATGTTCAAGATTTTATCTTTTCCTACAGAGTGGCCCTTACTTGTCCCTTCGCCTCCCTTATACAGCCTTTAAAATTAATTTAAAAGGGGCAAGGTGTATGACCAAGTAGGTCTGACGATTGGGGGATGAGGTAAAACCAAGTAGCGCCAAAATCTTTATTCTGCTTCATAACAGTTTCCATAAACCACTCTTATTCTAAATGTTTTCCTCCCCTTTCGATGGCTTCAATTCTTCTTGAATACTTATCCACATGATCTTGTTGATTGTCTCTAGCTCAAGCTTGTCCCTTGTTTCCTTCCACTAGAAAAGAGCGTTTTAAAGAGTCGAATGTTTGATGAGGCGTTATGCACGCCCAATTTCCGAGGATTGGCCATTTTCACAAATTCGAGGAACCCCTTGACAAAATTTTCCGCGTAATTTGGGACACCCTGTATAGGGTGTCCCATTTCAAAGTGTCATATGTCTTTTTCCTGACGCGATTTCGACAAACAGTTTTTTGCATTCTAATCGCCTTGAGGAGCGCTTTTATTTGGTTTGCGTGAAAAAATCCTGCAAATTCTGCCTGGATACCTCCTTTGGTCCAACAACCTTAAATTTGGACCAAAAGGGGGACCAAGGCAAAAATGTGTGGACAATTTAAGAGGAGAAAAAAGTCTGGAAATATAGCATTACCAAAGGCTTTTTCGTGCACCCGTTTGATTCTACAACTGGATATGTGCAGACTTCGAATCTAGAAGTAGACATGGATTAAAAACAGCGGTTAATTTAATCACTCAAAATACGAGCTTTACCCTCAACTTAGGCAATGGCTCTAACACCTCAACTGCCTTATCGCACTGTTTTATAGTAATCTTGTGGAGCGTTTCATTGAAGGAAGAGCCAATATCTTGGAGCACAGCTGCTATGTCTCGTTGAGCATTCAAGACACATTCCACCTGCAACAACTGAGAAGTTTATGAATTCTGGAAGCGTTAATACAAAGACAAAAACGGGAAACTCTATTGGCACATAAACATAATGAATAGATGTGTGTTTTGGTTTATAATTGACATACATAGTCGTGTCTCGATATGATGACAGCCCTGGACAGTGAAATATATAATAAATAAATAGAGGGCTGTCAACAAGTCACCAAAAAAAAAAAAAGAAAACTATGGCCAAAAGTAAAGATTTTTACTCCAAAATAAGGGTCATATATAATTTAAGACCAGGACAAAATAATGCCATAATGATGACACGCCACGTAAAAAGTCCAGACTCCTTCGGCCGCTGCAGTTTTGTCGTCGATAAGTGTTAGAGCGGATGGACTCACTACCATGCGTCTGAAAAGTTTATTAAAGGGGCATGCTCTCGACAAATGCTAGATTTTTTTTGAAAATTCAAATTCCCGGGTACCAAGCTCAAGAAAAGACTCAGGACTTGGCTACAGCAGTAGAATGGTCTAAAAAGAAAAGCCAAAGACCTCTTGGAATTCCGAGAAATTTCCAAGTACTCTGAAAATCTTCTAAAAAACGAATTATTATGTTCCATTTATAGACAGAGACTTTATTATTTTTTTACTTTATTTTATTTATTTGTTTATTATATTCCCGCCGAATGCTATCAGGAATTCAACGACGAAGATTTTGTCTGCTGAGAACAACCGTGAAATAAAAACATTTTGAAAAAACTGAGGGTTTTGTTCTTTCCGTAAGAAAATGCGCACTCACACATCACTGGTCCATCCAGCATCAAGAAAGATACGAGTGTAGAGACTAACATCCAAAAATTTATTGAAATAAAAATACATGAGTGAGGTCAAATTTGATTCTTAAATCTAATTCTTCACCGGCTACTTCCAATCTCCATCATAGCTTGCAGCACCTAAAAAGGAAGAAGAAAAGAAAAGCAAGGAGCGGCTAAAAATAAAAGTGAACTTATCTAATGTCCTGAGACCAATGGACATCAATAACGACAAGTAC
>BBSZ01013817.1:0-36185 GCA_000981365.1 Subanguina moxae
TACAGGGTCTTTCAGAGTGCCCTGAAAAAACAACCGATTCTATGTAAACTAAAAAAGAGTAGGGAAAAAGACCCCAAGTTTTTGAAGCTTTTCCTTATTCTCGCGCTCCAAAGCGACGCTCCTAGGAAAGAGATTGTCTAAAACCAAATGTTAAGAATGCAAAATAAGTAGTCTATTACGTCACCTTGAAAGCTCATTGCCAAATGTTTATAAAACTTTTTTCAGATTCGAATCGGATAATCAGCTAAAAGCATAAAATTAAACAATATAAAACTTTCCACGAGGGGTAGCGATCATGGGCCTATTCCAAAGCCTCAAAGATTAGAGTAAAAGTGCCATATTTTATCGCTAGAAGTATGTACGCAGCAGTCTTTTCGAAATTTAGTCGGAGAATCACAGAGAAAATTAATGTCAACAGGAACAAGTAAATAGGAGTATAGCCAAACTTCGATTTAATGTCACTCCAAAAACTTCAACTCAGCTTTGGGTCCAACCACTTTTTTACCTCAATTTTTGTCATCTTTTGGCAATTTTGATAATGATATCCCTAAACCAAAAAATTGTAAGGATTCTGAATTAAACAGTCCTTTTTGAAAAAGCCAGTATTGTTGCTTCAAAATTTCTCTGAAAAATGGGTGTCGTCAGATTAAGATTTGTCTCTTTTAAAGGCGACAATGCTGGCTTTGTGAAAAAAAGTTTGGTAAATTCAGAATCCTCAGTTTTTATTTGATTTAGAGACATCAATATCAAAACTGGCAAAAGATGTCGAAAATTGGGGTAAAAATGGTCTGACCCAGCGGTGCGTCGAACATTTTGAGGTGGTATTAAATCAAGGCTTGACTGAATACCAAAATGACGGCGTGGAGGCGTTTGATTTGTTTTGCGACATTGCGCCAATTCGAATATTTTGTTTTGTCTTTAATGGTGGAGCCTTGCAAAAGTGGACAGTGGCAGATTGTGCCATTCCAAATTGCGTCGATTCAAATCGAACCAATACAAATTGTGCCATTTCCGTACATTTTATAATACATTTAAGACCTACATTAATACATTTAATGGTTAAGACCCACTCAGACTCGCGCGAGTCATGTTACGCGGGAGTCGGAGTGCGCCTTCATAATATGCTGCGCAACATAAATAGATATATTTTGGTACATCTGCAAAAGAAAAATTTTCCAAACATATGTTTTTTACCCAAGGGCACCAGCCTAACCCCATCAAAGTGAAACAGTTCTGGACAGTACCTCACCCTGTAAAGAAGCCGAAAATTTTGTTTCTGACTCTAATATTTCGTCATGTAATTTTTAACTTTTGCTTTTAGATCATTGCTTGTGAGATGTCCAACGAGAACTTAAAAAAGGCTGCCATGTAAGCCAACTGCAATCTAGATAACGCAATTTTTTGTAAATATTTTCATTCGCCTTTTTTCAGCATGCTGAACTTAGTCCGTCAAGGCAAGCGACAGACTAAGAAAATTCGTGAATTAGTCTTGGGAGATTTCCCGACCCGGTCCCCAGGGCTAGCGACGAAACGTGAAAAATTAAAAAGTTCAACATGATGCCTGGCACCAAGGTTGGCCAGGTTGGTTCAGGTAGGCGTCTGGGTAAAATTGGGCTTCTAAGTAGGATTGGGCTTCTGGGTATGGGCGTCCACGGATCCCTACCCAAAACTCCAGCCCTACCCAAAACCCCAGCCCTACCCAAAACTCCAGCCCTACCCAAAACCCCAGCCCCATACAAAAACCACAGCAAATTAAAAAAAAATGACCCAATTAGAAAAAAAAAGACTCAATTAAAAAAAAATGACCCAATTTAAAAAAAAAAGACCCAATTTAAAAAAAATCGACCCAATTTTAAAAAAATTGACCCAATTAGAAAAAAAAAGACTCAATTAAAAAAAAATGACCCAATTTAAAAAAAAAAGACCCAATTTAAAAAAAATCGACCCAATTTAAAAAAAAATTGACCCAATTTAAAAAAAAATTGACCCAATTTAAAAAAACAATCCAAACTGTCCGTCTTTTGTATCCCATTTTCACTTTTTGGACCCTTCAGATTTTACTATTTTTAGTAGTCAAAGAAGCTACTGTTGTACTTTTGGGTGACAATCGCCAGTCACGTTCTCTTCATTGAGGAAGATAAAAAGCAGAGTGTGGCAAATATGCTTGCGCGTAAAAGAGATTTGGAAAAGAAAATTAAAGCCGAATGCGCTCAAAAGAACCTGACTGATCAAGAATTCGATTTCTTCTACAACACGCCGTTCTTGAAGAAAAGTTGTCTATAATTAGTGAATCTGTGGTTACCTTTTTTACATTCACTGGCTTCTCAGTTGCTAAAATAAACAAGTTTTTCATCTACAATTTTTCCTGTGCTGTATTTATGGTATTTATGCAAATATTTGCGAAACGTCCATACGCCATACTTTGAGCAATTTGGTCCAGTCTACGAATGCGCGTAACAGCAGGCAAATCAGCAGCGTGATTTTGGTGGGTTACTCTTTTGTCACAGCAGGGAGTAGTGCCTTCAAGTGTTGGTTTGCCTATCATGTTTCTTTTAGTCGAGTGACGTCATGGCTTCACGACCACATGTAATCAATGGAAGTCTAGTATTAATTAACACTAGATTTTTTGATGTTTTCATCAAAGACTTATGAATAGGAATTGTGCATTATGAACGTTTTTTCGCTCAAGCCTCACTTATAGGAGCATAATGGTGAATTCATATATATTACAATTTCTTCTATATAATTTTTTATAAAGTTTCAATAGCAAATATAACGAAAATTTTATTAACTTTGCTCACAAATATTCTGGAATTAACAAACAAATGTCTCTACTTTCGCTTGCCGTACATTCCATAGCCCATGCCATAGGCACTGTAGGGGTTGTAGGCTCCGTAGCCACCATACATGCCTCCATAGCTTCCGTAGCCGCCCATTCCATATCTGCATGTCATTTTTCAATAAAAGATTTTCATACTTAACTACCACAAAATCAATATTTTACCCCATGCCATAGCCCATGCCGCCCATTCCATAGGCTCCATACATACTGTAGGGGTTGTACATGCTGTAAATCCCATTAAAGGCTTCTCCGTAATCCATCAAGCCAATCAGCACAAGCATGGAGATCAGCAACACAAATGAGGTGGCTGACATTCTGCAGGAAGACGACCACATTTTATTCTAAAAGCTTCTCCTTATTTTTAGATACGGCCGGGTCTCTGTACAACACCACCCTGGGACAGCTTTTTTGCGGAAGTTTGTTATATTTATATATAAGTTGTTCAAGTGCTTTCCTTGCCATCCCTATTGTTGTTGACTCAGGGAGTTGCAAGCTTTCCAGAAGTGTGCTTTGAATTAGAAAAGCATTAAGTGGGAGAAGGGGTCTTCTAGCCGCTCATTCAAGTGCCAGTTAATAGGAAGCAATTAGCTGCACGGAAATAAAACTCAAGTTTTTGTGTTCTCAGCCTTGACTCTCAAGTGGATCAATTTGATTGACATTGTGTTCTAAGGTCTAAGTCTTGCTTTAATTAATTTTGGGCTCAAAGGGTTTGCTCTTTAGATTGCGCATAGCAAACATTGCCCTTAAGTTCAGACCAGTAGTAACTTGCTGTCTCCTGACAATGACGAAAAACAATGATTTCTAACTGGCTTCAAACATAAAATAATTTAGCGCCACCCTTTTCCAATACATCATTTGCGGTTTTTTATAAGTTCTAACGGAATGGATTGCTGTTCTAACCAAACTTATTATTATAACAACACAACAGACATTCAGTATACACATTAATATTTTCAATAATGCCATTAATCGCAAACTAATAGCCATTTTTCATCCATAGCAATCATGTTCATGAGTAGGTGACGAGAGAGCATTCTTAAGCTTAGAACCTCGATATTCCGGAACCACTCTGACCACCCTGCCATCAACCACATGAGGACGCACAAGCATTGCCTTGGAGGCCGGAAATTCATAAATAGTAATCATAATAAGACCACTTTAAGTCTTACATCACATGCATTAGAATACGTAACAAAGCCAAACCCTCTCGAACGCCCAGAGACCTTGTCATACTTTACTCGACATGACACCAAAGACCCGAATTTGGAGAAGACATTATAAAGCATCTGTTCTGTAGTGCTCGGCAACAATTGCGCTACAAATAGGGTACACTTGCTCACAGTTGAATTACTAGGCGTTACATCAACTACTTTGCCATCAATCACCAGTGGACGGGCACCCAAAGCGGTGTTCAACTAAAAAGGAGCATGATAGATAGACATATCAAAATTTTAAGCCACTAACCCCCTGCTCCGACGAAAATGTAACCCAGCCAAAATCACGCAGCTGATTAGTCTGCTTGTCCCGATCAATCTTGCATTCGTAAACGGGCCCGAATTGTTCAAAGTATTGCCTAAGAGAATCTTCAGATGTGTGTGGGCCGAGTTCAGCAACGAAAAGCGAGAATTCTCTAGTCCTATAGTCAATCTTAACTCTTCTTCCATCAATGATGTGTGGGAAAGCCCGGAGTGCACTGTCAAGCTAAACGGTGGGAAGTAGATGAAGAACAGCAAGGCCTCAGAAAGACCACAAAAAGAATGTTCACGAACCTCTTGGTGAGAAGAGAAAGTGACATAACCAAATCCACGCGATTGCCCAGTCCACTTGTTCTTAATTACTTCAGCTTGCAACACTCTTCCAAATTTAGAATAGTAAGCGGTCAGCATTTCATCAGTGGTCGATGGCGATAGATTGCCCACATACTGCGTTAATTCTCTCGGAAAGATCTGCTTAACATTTACTTGCTTTCCATCAAGCACATGAACTTTGGAGGTCAATTCCTGCTCAATCTAAACCATGATTAGTTGACAGTACAAAGCAGCTTAACTTGCTTACATCACTGTTCGCACAAAAATGCAAGAAACCAGAATTTCCCTTCACCGGATGACGCTCCACATTACAAGTGAACAGCTTGCCAAAGCAAGAAAAGTAAGCCTGCAGCGATTCAAGAGTAGTAGATGGTGATAGTCCGTGAACTACAAAGCTAATTTCATCAACTGGTCGAATTTCGATTGGTCGATTATCGACCACTTGTGGATGATAAGACAGGGCATAGTCCGACTTGAAAAAAAAAAAAAATTAAAGAGTAGATAGAACAAAATGACCTTACCGCCTCTTTGTCAGCAAAAACAACATAACCACGTCCCAAAGACTCCCTTGTATCTTCATCTCGCACTATATAAACAGAAAGAAGCATTCCAAATTGAGAGAAGTGCTTGTGAAGTTTCTTTTCGGTAGTCATCTTTGGCAGATTTTGAACATGAAGCTTGTGGTACTGACGAGCGCAACTGAATTGTCCAATGGCAGCTGGGAAGAAGCGTAAGACACAACCACCACTTTGCTTTGCATTCACTGAAACCGAGGGAAATGAAGAGCCTATGTTGCCAAACCAACCAGACATTTGGAATCGAAGACCAAAAGCAGAACTTCTGGGAAACGCACCCCGCACCACATTTGGACTGAGTAGTCGCACCTGAAATCATTTTTTAACAATAGAATAAACAAATACATTGACAAATACTCACCAACATGATTTCCAGAATTTAGGCAGTCAATTTTTAGAAATTACTTCAACACAACAATAACCCTTAAAAATAAGCAATGTTCAAGAGTCTTTTTAGTCCAGAGAACAAACACATCAAGGGATATTAATGGGGTAGCGAGTAATTACTGGACCCGTGCTCAATATTAAAAATGTCGGAATTTTTCGATTCCCCTTAAATGGTGGCATTTGGCTGTGGAGTTTTGATGTCTAAAATGGAAAGCAAAACGCCACAGCTAAACCCCACAGACACACTTTTAAATATATTTGAAAGTAGTAGTGTGGCTTTTTTTCGAACGGACGATACCCAACTCGCTTCGGATCCAACTCGTCCCGGATTCAACTCGCCTCGGGTTCAATTCGCCTCGCCCAACTCGCTCCGGGTGCCAAATTATTTGTTAGCCGTAAAATCACTAAGCATAGCTTTAGAAGTATACAAAGTTTAAAAAGCCGAGGATAGTTGGGTAGAGGTATTATGGGGTTTGAGTGTCTAATGCAGGGCTACCAACTCAAATTTAGTTTAGACAAGCTCCTCGGACCTTTATGATCCTGCATGGCAAAAAGATAAGCCTGATAGGGGGCTCGAACCCCTGACATTCAGATTAAAAGTCTGACGCTCTACCAAACTGAGCTAATCAGGCACATGATGCCGTGCTTGTGTCTCCTGCCTAGTTCCATCACAGGAGCATATTTTTTCAAAAGCCTCTAAAGGGATACCGACTGGCTGACACACCTGGCTAATTTGTCTGCACAAGTGAAGCATCATGTGCCTGATTAGCTCAGTTTGGTAGAGCGTCAGACTTTTAATCTGAATGTCAGGGGTTCGAGCCCCCTATCAGGCTTATCTTTTTGCCATGCAGGATCATAAAGGTCCGAGGAGCTTGTCTAAACTAAATTTGAGTTGCTAGCCCTGCATTAAACAATCACACAACAACCCCAGAGGTGGTAGTTGAAGAAAAGAAGCTAGAGATATTTTTATTTTCAAGGAGCTGAACCAGGGCCTGAAAATTAGAGATGTGCATTTGCCTTTTCACGACGTATGCTATGCGATATTCTTGCTGGTTGCTAAGCCGCATCACATCCTTGCACCAACACTTTTTGTCCCTATTAAGGTTCACAACAATGTTTATTTACAAAGTTTAACAACAAACGATAAAAAACAAAAATAGTGATTATCCTCGTCCACATGTTCTGCAACTCAAGAAAAAGGCAGCCAGATTGTTGCCCCAGCCAATGTTGCCTGCTTCAGGTCCTCCTGTTTGTGGATTGATGCCCATATTGTATCTGTTACCCATGTATGCACTGCCTCCTCCATAATTTCCATAGTTGTAAGTGGACGAATATGGATAATTGTAATAGGAAGTGGAGCAGCTCTGCAATTTTTACTTTTTGTCCTCTACACCAACTATTTCTTTGCTCTTTTAGGTAAATTGGGTAATGTTTAGTATATCGAATGATCCGAAGTCCCCCAAAAACATGTTTTTGTCGTTTTCGCACCTTGACCTGCTATAAAATTAAAAGTTTAAAATGAAAACAAAAGAGGATGTCACACAAGGCTAGTGCGAAATGACTGCAGCAGAGATAGAGAAGGGAGTAGAACCCTAAAGTCTTGGGCTAAAAAATTCTGGCTCTTTTCTGTCTTTGGTGTCGTCTTCTAGCTCTGGCTTTTGGTAATCTTCTCTTTAGTTCTGATGTTCAGCTTTGGGTTAAAAATTCTGGCTCTCTTCTCTGTCTTTGGTGTCGTCTTCTAGCTCTGGCTTTTGGTAATCTTCTCTTTAGTTCTAATGTTCAGCTTTGGGCTAAACGAAAGTAAAGAGCTTATTAAGGCGCATTCGACCATCTCTGAAAACAAAAAAACAATTTTGGCAAAAGTTTTGAATTTTTGCCTTGTGGGATCGAGACATCATTTTTTTATACACTCAAAGATAGAATTTGAAACATGGTTATCTTTGTTGCTACCTACCGCACACCTTAGCGAAATTTTGGTTATACCTGTGGGTATTGGTAGCAATTGTTGTAGTTGTAGTTGGTGCTATAGCCATAGTAGTTGTTGTAGTAGTTAGGGTAACTATTTGCATAATAACCGCTGTAGTAGCCGTTGTAGTAATTGTTGTAGTTGTTGTAGTAATTACCATAATAATTGTAAGGGTGACTATAACCTGCGTATTGGTGGTTGTAATAAGAAGGGTAGTAGTAGCCTGCTGCTTGCCTAATGACTGACAAGGCCAGCAAGCATGTTAAACTCTTGGACTCAACCATCACCAAAAAAATTCTATTTAATTTTTTCTTCTTGGATGATATCCAAAAATAAAAAAAGGACAAGGTTCTTCATTTATTTCTGTCCTCTTAAGTACTTTAATGGAACAGAGAAGTGTTCTAAATAAAGGTGTTATTTATGGCGAAAAGGAATAAATTGGATGAGGAACGCTTCAAGCGAACATTTTAACCGCTCACTAGGTCACACTCAATGGTAGAGCCGAAAAGAAGGGGTTGTTTTAAAGGAAGGCAAAGGTTGCTGACCTGTATTCTTCTTTAATTGACCTCCTTATTAGTGGGTGCACTTTTTGGGTTTTCTTTTGGAAATATATTAGGCCGACCTCTTTTTAGTGTGAGCTGAAAAAAACTACAAGTGGGTGGCAAAATGTAAAAATCCTCAAATCTAGTCAACAGTAGGGTATCCAGCCTGGATACCTGCTAATGGAGAAGAGATTTCTATTGGCTGATCCAAAGGTTTGGTAGAACGCTGGTTGAGCAACTTTTTAGTATCAAATCGCACATCTGATCATAAAGACTCATAATATTTTGTTGACAAAGTAAGGATTTAATTAGTTTAATTTTTTGCCTAGGCCTGCCTCGGTTTTTTACAATGAGGTCTGAGTGTTTAATGCAGGGCTAGCAACTCAAATTTAGTTTAGAAAGCTCCTCAGACCTTTATGATCCTGCATGGCAAAAAGATAAGCCTGATAGGGGGCTCGAACCCCTGACATTCAGATTAAAAGTCTGACGCTCTACCAAACTGAGCTAATCAGGCACATGATGCTTCACTTGTGCAGACAAATTAGCCAGGTGTGTCAGCCAGTTGGTATCCCTTTAAAGGCTTTTGAAAAAATATGCTTCTGTGATGGAACTAGGCAGGAGACACAAGCACGGCATCATGTGCCTGATTAGCTCAGTTTGGTAGAGCGTCAGACTTTTAATCTGAATGTCAGGGGTTCGAGCCCCCTATCAGGCTTATCTTTTTGCCATGCAGGATCATAAAGGTCCGAGGAGCTTGTCTAAACTAAATTTGAGTTGCTAGCCCTGCATTAGACACTCAAACCCCATTATAGAAAGCCGATCGGTTGGAAACCTACTATTTTAACATAAAAGCGGGAAGGACTTGGTTTTGGCTAAATCTCCAAATTTAAGGCTTCATGGTGTTTAGGTTCATCGTTGTTTAAGGTTTTTTCTTGCTTATCTCCACTTGGCTTTAGGCCTGACCAACCAAACATTTATTTCAAACTTAAAAATAATATAAGCGCATCAAAGAAACTCCTCAATCAACTTAGTTTTACTCTCTTCTCTCGACTCTTACAACAAAACCATGGCTCGGCTTCAAAATTAGTTCAGGTAGTCCTCTATTCTCTAGTTCATGCATCACAGTGATGATTTTGTAGCGGCGGACGATCTTCGCAAGCACGATTCTTTGCTCAGTAATCGCAAACTTTTGCCCTGCAAATTAAACATTTTTCGGTACTACTATATATAACCCCCCCTCAAAAAAAAGTACTTGGTTTTCTAGGTTCTTACCTATACAATTTCGGGGTCCTGCAGAAAAAGGAATATTTGCAAATGGATTTCTAGTGCGCACCAACTCAGGCGAGAAATGGTCGGGATCAAACTTGTCGGGGTTGTTGTAGAACTGAACTCAATTTTTGGCTAGTCAAAGTGTAAAAATGTTACAAACCCTTTGATCTCGTTGAACTGCAAACGGAGCTATCATAGCTGTAACCCCTTTTGGTATGGTAAAGCCACCTGAAAAAGAGCTAAAAAGTGTATGCTTTTTGATGCTACAGGTAAAAGCAAACAAATATCAGTGTCCTCGTCAATTCTCCGACCAATAATGGGCACTGCTGGAAACATGCGAATCACCTCGCGAATGCACTGGTCAAAGTATTTCATCTGAGAGATATCTTCTTGCGTCACATCTCTCTCCATGTCATCAGCTGAAAAGAATGTAAAATGATAAACCCCCTCACTCATCACGACGGTCGATGGTCAACGAATTTTTACTGCTCAACCTCCCAACAATTGGGTACTGACACCATGCTCAAAAATGTAGTTGAGATTCAGTGCTATATTTTTGAGTATGATGTCAGTACCCATTTGTCGGGTGGTTGAGCCGTGAAAAATGGTTGACCACCGATCGTCGTGACGAGAGAGGGAGGAGGATTAATAGAGGTTATACGGTATGTATTGAGGAAAAAGTCAACTTTTATTTCCCATTCGAAATTTTCGGGTCCTACGGCATGTATAGTGTAGGATATTGTACAGACTTTTTATTTTTCATGTATGGCCATTAGCTGGTTAAGTTAAGTGTACTCACCGAATATTTCTTGCAGTTCTCTGTAGGCTTTTTCTTGTAGGTCTGGATTCATTCCCATCATAAACACAAAGAAGCCCATACTGCTGGAGACAGTGTCGTGCCCTTGAATGCGTTTTTGTTGATTAGAATGGGTGTAACGTCGCTCACCTTCAAACATGAATGTATCCACTTCTTCTCGAATGTCTTCATCTGTCAGCTTGTTGTCCTCCTGCATCTCTAGCAACAAGTCCAAAAAAGCCAATCTTTTTTTGTTTTCGTCGGTTTTAACTTTTTTGGAAGTCTCTTTTATCCTTTTGAGCTCATTTTTCCTGTCAGATATTACCTGAGACATGTACCTAACTTTTGAAGAATTCAGATTTAAGCCTACCTTCATAGTAAAAGTTTTGACTTGAGCTAGACTTTTGTCAAAGTCGAAGCCTTTGCCCGACAAGTACCATGTTAGAGCCGGCCAAAGCCAGGGGGAACGCATCCTGATCCAGCTCAACTCACACATTCGACGGACAGAATGCACATAGTGAAGGTTTTTGTCACGTTGAGTGTCCATACTCACACCCATTGCTGCTTCTGTAAGCGAAAACCTCTTTATAGACTACCCTATTTCTTCTAGTACTGCTTCTGACTGCAGTCAACCCTCAATAACTCGGCATCCGAGGAGATCGGAGTGGGACTGCCGAATTATGGAGGGTGCCGAGTTATAGAGGCCCATTTCTCGATAAAACTGCTTCTCAGAACCTTCTTTGGGGTGTTGAGTTATCGAGGGTGCTGGATTAACGAGGATCAACTGTATTTGGTAACAGCGGTTGTTATGCCCAATACTGCAGTCTAATTTGATTACTGGATTTAATTACACATAATTTGATAACTCTATCCGTTTTTAGAAGCAATGGGTCAACTGCCAAGCACTGCAAACAAGAAAACTCGAGATGATCCAGCTTTGATTCTTCCGAAGTCTTCAAACAGTAGTTTTTGGTGGAAGCAAAGCATAAAAAGCCGGAGTTCAGCTGTCTGTATTCAATATGAAGAGCAAGATTATTCGGATTCATCATCATCTTCTATTTTTTCTGTGGATGTGTCAAAGATCAGGAAGGCAGCCGAAAAGCACTTAAGCGTTAGTCAACAGAATTTTGATGATGATTCTTCTGGTGAAAGCGATTCCATTTTCTCCGTCGACAATTCCAAAATCCGAAGAGGGGCTGTAAAAAAAAAGCCAACAGAGAGAAGCGACTCCTCGAGCCGAGGCTCAAGCTCTTCAGATGTGAGCGAGAGATTTCTTTACCTGACGGATGATGCTGATGATGAAGAAGTGGTTGCCGAATTTCTCACTGATGACACAGATGAAGAAGATACTGCGTGCGATAGACTGCAGGATGGCATCTGTTCACTCTCTTTCGGTGAAAAGAATTACGGTGGCTGGAATTCTGGTGAACGAGATTATGAAGTGAGGAGTGAAAGAAGTGAAGCATCTAGTGAGTCATCTCGAGCTTTAACCTCTACGACTAATCAAAGCTCAGTCGGGTAATTTTTTTTTAATATTTATGACTGGTATTGTCCTCTCTTTCAGACTTCAAAGTGAAAAAAGCAGTGCAACAGAAGAAGAAGACGAAAATTCAAATGAGGCATCCGAGAATCAGTCTGAAGAGCGTTCACCATTTGAAGAAAGTGAAAGAAGTTTCAGGTATCTATACTCACTGCTTTTCTTATCAGACAAACGCTAAACTAGACCTGTAATTAAGGCTGGCTTCGTCGATGGAGTCTAATGATGCGATTACTGAGCGTACAAGAAATTCTTCAGATAATGCGCCTGATACATTTGCGAGATCCTTCGTCACTGTTCGACGGAGCACTAGGTGACTTATTTCTAGTCACTATTTCTTATTTCGTCGTTTATTTAGAGCTCCAATTGTGGAAGACAGCGATGGAAGCGAATATCAGCCGTCTGCCTGTGTTCGGAGATCGATCAATGCAAGCTTAAGGCGTGCTCCATCTACTCGCCCAGAAGCGAAAAATGCTGCCGTTCGAATTAGTCTATGTGCACTTGCTATGATGACCTCCAGTTCTTCAGAACAAAGTGTTGAAGAAGGAAGTGAATTGTTTCTGAGGGAGCCTATTGTAAACTTGGAGGATATTTCATTGGATTCTGGTTCGGGCTTCGGAAGCAGTTCTTCTGGTTGCGTAAGTGTGAAGAGGGATTTGGACAGCCGTGGGTTTTTGTTTGCTCTTTGTCTTTTCTGTCATTTAGGACTGTGTTTAGTAAGGGCAGAGAATATTCCATGCACCATCTGCAAGGAAGAGCGAGCAGTGAAGCCGGTTAAAGCGATATGCTGTGGTCAGAATATTGGGTGCAAGAGTTGTGTCAAACTGTGGTACAAAACGACTAACATCAGTCATTTGAATGCTGCTTCGCCATTGTCTCGCGGTCAGAATCACAGAAACCATACTAGTTGTCCACTGTGTCGGGAAGAATGGCCGTCGAATATGTTGATCTCGAATTGCTACTGATTTGTGTTTTTCTCTCAGTATTTTTTGTTTGTTTGATGTACACCATTGTAGCTTTCTCTACCTGTTTGTTTGCTTTTATTTCAATTTTCGCCAAATAAAGATTCTCTTTTACGCGTTTGAAGAGGTGCATGCTTTTCACGGCTTATATCCGTCACTGCTTGACTTACATTAGGGTTGGTGACAAAATCCAGCTAGGACAAAAAAGCTGTATTATGTCCGGCTGGGTTTTGTCCTAGCTGGATTTTGTCCAATCCCCTCCTTTTACCATGGCGCTTTGCCGGTGTACCCTATATCGTGTATTGACTCGTCACAAGACTCGATGATCAACAATTTTTACATATCAACCAACCGAAATTCTATGCATTCTGCACACATGCTCAAAAATGTAGCTCTCTCATACCGTTCTTTTTACAGCAGTGAAATGGATGTGAGTCTGGAAGAAAGAAAGTCGGAAACAACCAGAGTATTCGTCCTAGACTGTAATTTTGGTTGTATTGCGTATAGTTAATGCTTTGTTTTGTTTAGTACATGGTGTGGATGATGCGATGGACAAGAAATTGTCAGAGAAGACCTACAAGCACAACAACTGGGTTACTTTACATCTGTTGATAGATGGCTCTCCTCATATCCTCAAGCTGTGTCTCGTGACGGAAACCAGCTCCAAGGAATGCCAATTGAAAATGACTGATCTGTTCATGACTAACCAGCGAATTATGCGTCGAAGTCCTCGTTCAGTGAAGATTCGCCAATTTTATGATTCTTTGAAGCAGGGGAAGAAATTAATGAAAAATACAAGCCGAAAAAGTCAGCGCAGACAGAGGGTATTTGTATATCGGTTCTTTTTGTTCATTGCATCATTGAATTACAGGTAACGAAAAGAAATATGTGCGCTGAAACTTCTTCCACAAAGTGACCAGCTGGTATTCCGAAGAGACTGATGTACTAAGAAACTACTTATCTTAGTTAGAATTCTCTTGTAAGGCAGATTGATGCTGTCATGAAATTTTGTTCGTGACTAGGTTGTAATAAATGTATTGTCTCGTAAAGGTTAGATGTCGCATTCTCAAAATCGAACAAACCAACCGCAAATGACGTCGAGAGCTAGAGCCTTGATTAACTTGTAAAAGTCAAAGGGATATCCGTGCTCTGCACATTTGTCCAAATTTTCTACCAACACCTCAAAAGCTACGAGTCAGTACAAATTGTTTTGACCAATCTAACAGTAGGTTCCACTTACACTGGCCTGTCTATTGAATGTCTGCACAAAACTGCCTAGGATACTGAAATGAAAGGTGGGGGTCAGCATTTTCCTTCTAGTATACCATTTGCCTCCTGTGCTGCAAAGAGGATTCCAAATGAATATGCGTAAAAGTGGGCGGACTTCGGTATCCTTTAGCTTTTCAAAGTCCAGGTCCTTAGCCATTAAATGTTAGAATTTACCTGGTCAACAAGCCAGTGCCCAGCCAGTCCTGCAGAAAACCATATTCCTGTGGCTTAGAAATGAGAGTCTGACTCTCCAAAATGACCTGAATTTTCTTTTCTATGCAAAGTCTCCAATAAAAAATCCCAACTTTGGCTGTTTCAGGCTTGTAGATGAAAAGTAGGGGCTGTGGCCCAATCCAGAGACGCATTATGCCAGGTGAGTTGACATCTTCGGTGTAGGTCCGGAAGTATTGTTCCATCTGGTAGGTGATTTCTTTAACAAAAAAAACATTTATTTTCAAAACCACAGGGGAACCAAGCTTATTTTTGAAATTTTCGAAATCGCACGCATTTTCCGAACGATCTACTAATTAGGCTTAGGAGTAGAGCATTTATGTGGGACTTATGCGAGCGCGTACACAGGCGAATAGTTGAAGGATTAAATGAGGTTAAAATCTAAACTATTGCCTTAACTTTTTACATTATTAATGATTACAATGGTCACTAAAATGCCTACTCTCTCCATCCTGACTAAAGTCCAATGCATTGCCGAGAATGGGCACAGTGGCGGGTCCAGGCACTTTATTGACCAATTCCACGAACCTCCGTCGCTCTTTGATTGCTAGAATTATTTGGCGCCAAAAGAGAGCAGTAAACAATAGAATGGCGAAGACAAGCCAGAGGAAAGGGTGCATTTCAATTACTCAAAAGTCCAAGTATTCATCAAGTACGAAGACAGAACTGCGGTTGATTTAGCAAATACTCAAGTGCTAGTGGAAAATGGGTATCAAATTTTGAGCTTGCTCCTCCTCTTGTTTTAGCCTCTTCTAAGTTTTTCTAATACGTTAAAAAGCTATTATATGCCCTTTGTGGTAAGAAAAGGTCGGTTTCTGGGAAGTCGACAATTTCTATATTTTGGGTTGGGGACTAATGTAAACATCCTCAACATAAATGGCATTTTGGTTGTTTTAGACCCTCGGCACTGCATTTAGGCATACAACTGAACCGGGTAGACCAGTCTAGGCTAGCCGACACCTAGAGTATGCCTTGTTTTACCTAGGTTTAGTAGTTCTTAGGCTAGCCTACGCTAGCCTACCCTAAGTCTAAGCCTTAGTTGTATGCCTAAGTGCAGTTCCTGGGATCAAGGGCGAAAAATACCTTTTTTTTTTTTATCGTTTTAAGCCCATCAGAAATACTTAGGAAGGGTTAAAACAACAAGGAGGATCAAGCTCAAAAATTGGTACCTATTCTCCACTAGGACCAATAATTGGTTGGTATTTAGTTGAACCAAGTGAAACACAGGTTCCCTTTCTCTCTTCTCTTTTTACCTGTGACTGAGTATATATAAGGCATGACATCTCTCTTTCTTTGGAATTGTGGTTTTGATTCATAACCGGTTGCCTGATGTTCTTTTTCTTTGTAAAAACATACATGCAAAAAGATGGGATTACAGTGTAACTCAATAAACATTAAACAAAAGTCGGCTCCACTCAGGTAGGAACTTATTCAACTATCGACCGCTGTTATTAAGTTGTCCAAAAAGTTCTAAATACAATTTAAAATAAATAAAATCAAGTCTTCCGTATATCTGCTTCCGTGGCGCAATTGGTTAGCGCGTTCGGCTGTTAACCGAAAGGTTGGTGGTTCAAGCCCACCCGGGAGCGTTTATTTTTGGGAATTATTGCAACGCCGGCCATAACATCGCCGGGACAAAATATCGCCAAATGCCTTTAAAGTATTGTGTATTGGGGAATCAACAAAAAGGTTTTTTGAGTCCACTTTTTTTATTTTACAGACAATAACCTGCAAAAGGACTAAGAATAGATACAGTCAGTAAAAATAACATGAATAATATAACAATAATAACAATAATAATAATAATAACAAAATATTTCCGAAAGAGAAAAGCTTTCTCTAACCATTGCTGTTTCTTCTCAAACCCAGCATTTTGAGCTTGTTCGATTTTTATATATTCTTCGCATTCCAACACACACACGTTGTAACGGAAAGAACAAGACATACAGCCAAATTATTGATTCCAGTAAAAGGTGGATAAAGAAAAATAATAATTACTTTAATTAAGCCAGCCCTTTTTCCATGTTTAATGAAAAAAGTTGTGCTTTTCATAGAAATTTTTTAAAGAGAGTTCAAAATGTAACTTTACTGCTCTCTTCTTCTCCCCACATTTTGGTCCAACTCAGAAAATAAGTAAAGAGCAGGCTAAATTTTTATTGTCAACGCATGCTTTCGTTCGTACTTTTAATTGAAGTGGTATTAAATCAACGCTTGACTGAATACCAAAATGACGGCGTGGAGGCGTTTGATTTGTTTTGCGACATTGCGCCAATTCGAATATTTTGTTTTGTCTTTAATGGTTAAGACCCACTCAGACTCCCGCGAGTCATGTTACGCGGGAGTCGGAGTGCGCCTTCATAATATGCTGCGCAACATAAATAGATATATTTTGGTACATTTGCGAAAGAAAAATTTTCCAAACATATGTTTTTTACCCAAGGGCACCAGCCTAACCCCATCAAAGTGAAACAGTTCTGGACAGTACCTCACCCTGTAAAGAAGCCGAAAATCTTGTTTCTGACTCTAATATTTCGTCATGTAATTTTTAACTTTTGCTTTTAGTTCATTGCTTGTGAGATGTCCAACGAGAACTTAAAAAAGGCTGCCATGTAAGCCAACTGCAATCTAGATAACGCAATTTTTTGTAAATATTTTCATTCGCCTTTTTTCAGCATGCTGAACTTAGTTCGTCAAGGCAAGCGACAGACTAAGAAAATTCGCGAATTAGTCTTGGGAGATTTTTATTCTTCAAAAGAGTCTTGGAACACTTGGTGATTTTCTAAATCGATTTATTTACTTGACTTTTTTAGCTTGAATTTTAGGGATAAGGCTGAGCAGCAGACTACATCGATTGTAATGGACTCATCTTCTAAAAGCAGCAGCAGTGTTCCTCCCTCGTTTGGTAATCAGTTGTGTGCAAGTGAAGTTGTTGAAGACTCTGATCCTATTAGCTGGTAAATCATTTTATCAATGACTTTTTTCTTGTCTGAACAACAAATTTGTCTAGCTCCAATGACGAAGAAGAAGTCCCTGAGTCAGTTTTCTCTGACAGCTGGTTCGTTATATTACATGTGGTTTTATACATGAAAATTCTAATTTTATTTGCTTTTTTAGCAGTGAAGAAGTATCTGAATCAATTTCATCTGGAGAGCAAAAGGTTTATCAGCAAAAATTCATATCCTCTTTAACTCAAAAATGTGGCGCATTGGCTGATCAGTTGGAGGAAGCTGCTGAACAAGTCTTGTGTGTCGAAAATTCAGCAAAAGAAACTGCCAATAAACTGGCTAAGCAACAAGAAAAGTTTGATTCTCTTGAATTTGTTGTATCGTATATAAATATCTGTTTGACTAGACGCGAGGTATTTTCCGTGTTTAAGCCTTGAGGAAGAGCATTTTTGTGTGTGTGAAGAATAAAGAAAGTTGCTCTGTCTGCTCTATCTCTCTAACATCATACGATTACTTCTGTCGATTACTTTGCTACTGCTAAGTGACGTACGGGCCACATTCAATTCTGCTTAGGGGGATTTACATAAATTAAGTAGACGGCTATGTGAAACAATTCGTGAACCGCTAAACATAGATGAATCAATCTTAGACGAATTAAATAATGTCACTCCAAACCTAAGTCCCCACATCGAGGATGACTCGCTCCAATTCCGATGTACAATGTTCCTTGGCCAAGCACTTTGCAAGAGCTATAAATCAATCGATTCAAATCGAAATAATATTCCCGAGAATCGCTAAGATTTTTGTGGGCTGTGACAGTTTTACCGTGTCCTCGTCGAGGAGCAATTTTGAGTAAGGCTCTATATTTTAACATTACGCAACTTGCAGGTTTATTGCTGTGCTTCAAGGTGTTTTTAAGGAGTAGCGCCAAATTTTTGCATTTATTTTCTACCCAACAAAAACTAGAGTGGGTGACTATTCCGTTTGTTTGCTACCTTTCTCTTTCCTCGACATTTTTTGTGGCATTTTGAGCAGCTGGTCTGCCATAAATGCCGACAACAAGTAGTCCACTGCTGGCGTCTCAAAGGGATGCCTAGCCAGCTGACGGCCAGAAATGGCCATACACACACTTATGCCACTATTGACAGCTCTTGAGCCTAAGAATGCTAGACGGTTGTGTGCGCTGAAGTGTGTGCCCTAGAGATGGCTTTTATACATATATTTATTTTGCCCCTTCCTCTTTGCGCCGTTTAATGTAGAAGGAAAAAATTCCCGTGCATTTTTTTGCTTCATTTTGTTGTTGTTGGATGGCTGAGGCCGCACCACTGGCGAGTTGTTATTTTTGTTTTATTGGTGCTAGAAAAAGTGTTCTCTTTCTATTTTTGTGTCTCTTGAGCGCCATTTCGGTCTTTGCCTTTCTTACTGCTGATGCCCATCAAAGATATCTACCATCCAGACTTGATTTACCTTGGTACCCGAAGCAAAAATGGTGAAAACTTATTTTTTTTTCAAAAAAGTGCTCCAGAGTGTCTTCCCAATATTATTGGTTCAAGCTTTTAAAGTGCCCTTAGAACATAATTTTAGCTCTTTTTGAGCGATAGAGGTAGTTTATAGTTTAGCCAAAAGGGCTTTTGTGAATTTATTTTTATTTCCCAAAAGTTATTTCTACTCTTTTTATCTATTTATTCCCGAAAAAGTGACATCGGAAGACTCCGAATGCAAATTTTTTGTGTTTGGAAACATAAAAGCAGGCGAAACCAAAAGAGTGTTGCTGAATCAGCTGGGACACTGAGTGTGCTGCCAACCCTGATCGATTGGTGGAGGAAGTTGGCAGAAGGATTAACACATTTAAATCATTCTGCACAGCTTTTGTTTTTCTTTTTCTTCTACCTTGTTGTTGGCTGAGCTTATTGGTGTCTTTAAACCAGGGGTAGCGATCCTCTTTTCTAGCCATTTTCTTGTGCTGAACATTTTGATCTTTTGGTGTGTTTGGTTAGAGTTAGTGCTGCTATAACTTTTTGATCTGTTCCTCCTGTTGTTTTATAGTATAATATTCTCGATTTTGTTCAATTTTTATGATTGGAGTTTGTAGATCTTTTATACGCCGCATTTATTCTATTAATCCGGCCATTTTTCGAAAAATACATTTGTAGCATTGTGCTTTTTTATGAGACTTTATATATCTCTTTTTGGAGCATGATCTCTCTTTTGTAGTGTGAGAACTCAGCTACAAAATGAGAAGTCTTGATCTAAAAACATTAAAAAGTATCAGAAAAAGCACAATATCAAATGTCTTTTTTAAAAGAAAAGTGGCTGTACACCATAATTTACGCGAGAATTTGTTACGAGGTACATTTGTTACGCGGTCACTTTGTTACGCCACAAAAATTTGCATGTATTCATTTGCAGTAATCATTTTTTAAAGGATTTTTTCATTCTGAGGCATCACAATAAGCAAAAAGACCTCAAAAATTCAAATCTGAAAACAGAATTTCAAAAAGAGGCTTGGTTGCTGAGATATAATCATAGCCACCCGCAAACTTACCTACTAAGAGCACCCATTTTTGAAAGGATTTTTTTTATTACGAGGTACGCATTTAGATAAAATTGTTCACGGGAATCTGTATCTAAAAGCCGAATTTCGAGAAGTTACCTGGTTGCTCAGACAGGTCCAAATGTTAAAGTACTGACATTTTGGAACATCCACAATCATACTAACGACGGTATCTCGGTGAGCAAGCCGATTTTTAAAATTATATTTTTTACTTTAAGATTCGGATTCCTCAGAACATTTTGCGTAGGATTCTTTGCAGTAAATGGGTGATTTAAAAATGGGTGCTTTTGTTACATGGTATCAAAATTTTAACTTTACCGAAGCCAAACTGCTGATTTTTCCTTGAGCTGATTTTTTTTCAAAAATTTTGTTTTAAGCTGTTCTAAATAATCTTTATATGACTAGTAAAAATTTGAGCTGAACTACTGAGTCTTTGGAGAGGAAAAGAATTAGCTAAAGGCATATATTTTTAATTTATGAAGTAATAAAATTGTTTTTCTCTAGTTTTTTGTTTGACTTGCCAAATTAAAAAACCCCAAATCTTTCAAAAACTTTAAACCTCTTCATTACCCAAATTTATTTAAAACATTCTAACACAGCCAAAAACTTAATTTTCTTTAGAAGCAATAAACGAAGTCAAGCAAACTCTTTACCACCAACCAGCCAGTGGGATGTTCTCTCTGCTCCCTCTCTTCTCTAAGCCTTTTTCTACTCCCTCAGCCAAGCAGCAGGCAGGCTGGCATTGATTTTGTGTGTTGTCTGGCAGTGCCAGAGAGGCAGCCATATTATGGTTGGCCATATTATTTTATTTTTTTTATTTCATTTCACAGAGCCATCGACTGGCTTCCCCTTCCACTCTTCTACTCATTAGTGGCTGCTGCTGCAAGAACATTAGTGTGAGCAGCCAGACTAACTATTTGAGTGTGTGTTATAGCCCTATTTTGTGGTTATAGTAGCATCTACTCTCTACATACATGTTGGAGAGGGAGCACATGAGTGCTTGTCAGCAAAAAAGGTTTTTTCAGGCTTTTTTTTGTTCTTTTTTGCCTTTTTCAACAATGTGCTTTTGGAATTCTTAAAAAAATAGCTAATTCTTTGCATTTTGAAAGAGAGTTTCGTGATTGCAACCATTTACCACCCCACCAACAGCCTCCAAGCGCCTCAACTTATCTGGCCTGAATCCGTAGTTAATATCAAATTTAGTCGCTAAATATTTGAACTTAGAGTGATGAGCAGACCTGTTGGAGAGCTAACTCTGAAAAATTGGTCTGAAAAAAGAGGAATAGCTTAAATTTACTCCTTAAACTCCTTAAATTTAATATGGGTCGTGAGCATATTTACAGTTGACTATGGCGAAATATAAAATGAAAATTGGCATTATCTCAATAAAACTATGAACTCTACAATTAACCATGAATCTCATAGTTAGCTCAGCAGATGACTTTGAATTCTACAGTTAATTCAGTATTTAACTATAAGCGTCACAGTTAGTTTAGTTATTATTCACAATTAACAATAAAATCTACAGTTAAATTAAAATTCGGCACTTTCAATGATTCCCAACATTTTTTATTTTCCTGCACCCCCGTTGCTTTTGCATTTTCTATTTAATTAACTTTTTATTTTAGACACTAATAAATATTTCTACTAATCCAATTTACTTTTCTCCAATCTTGCAGCTACTCCAGGCAGAAAACGATATTTTTGATTCCTTCATTAAAAGTGCTTGAACATGTTTTATTTAAGACCTACCTAAAATAGTTTTTTTCTTTTCTAACAAAATGGACTGACTAAGAAGCGTTCTACTGTAAATTTATTTTAAATACACTCACCAATTATGGTAATATTCAACGGCACAGCCAAAATCCGGGTGATTGAGGCCAAGGAACTCCGACCTACTGAGTGGTCTAAAAGGTAATAGTTTTCTTTTTAATATATTCTTACTATCTTGAAAATCAGTGCAAGGGGTTCACCTTATACGCTGTTTCTAGAACTACCTAGGCTATGTAACATTTATGTGTATTATAGTATGTTTCTCCATAGAAACTTTTTGTCTAATTGAAAAGCACTCTACATTCGAATACCACTCTTTAATCGAATACTATGGTTTTCTATTAGCGAGCATACGGTAGTTCAAATATAGCATGCTATGTTTTGATACGAACGTGAGTTGAAAGTGCAAAAAATAGTTTCTTTTTAAATCGTATTAGAAATGCTTAGAAAATATATAACAACAGGGGACCAAGGCAAAGAAGTATTCTCTTCTAGCATAGGCATAGCATGTGAAAAAATACCGCATAAATACTTAAATTGGTTACTTTATAAAAAATTTTGGCAAGAAAAAAAAACAATTGAATGGAGATGTATATAAAATTGAATGGGGTGTATATCAAAACTTAGCCTTGTAAATAAATGAGAGGGTATGTGCTCTATCGACGGTACCCCGTGGTAAGTGTTCTCTAGAGTTATGTACCCCTACTTCAATTCATTCAATGCGGCCCTATAAAAAAGGTCAATATTGGGGAACTAAGGAAAAAATTAAAATAGTTATCTACTTTGCTATCTAGCTTTCTATCTACTTTACCACTTTAAGAGTTTCCATTTCAGGTTCAACACAGCTATCCCTGTTTCGGATGATGGAGCAAATCAACTGCCCCTGGATGCTTATGTGAATGTGGATTGTGACGGTATGCAAGATAAAAATAATGTTCGGCCTTTTTGAGCATTTTTTCTTATACTATTTTTGTTTTTCTTTCTTTGCAAAAAAACTTGAGTAGATATATAACCTGGAGTTACAAAAGTTATTTGTGGTATGTAACATTGGGAGTTAACTGTAGAAGTTGACTAAAATAGTTAAATGCTTGAAAATAATTATTGTAACTTAGAGTATCATTTGGGGCAAACGGCCACCAGACCTAAGACCACCACTCCAGTTTGGAACGAGGACTATCAGGTAAACGTGTAGACCATAAAATTAACTGTTGTGGTTGTTGCAGACAGAAGTGCACAACGGCAAAGTGCTCGGCTTTAGCATTTTCCACGATTGTGCCCTACCAGTAATAATTTAATGTCTTCCTTCCATATTCAACACAACACAAAAATTTTAGCCCGACGACTTTGTGGCCAACTGTAGAATTCTATTTGATGATTTGAAGTTGGAGGGAGCTAAAAATGATATTTGGGTGGACCTAGAACCTCATGGCAAACTGCATCTGCTGATTGAACTGCAGGGAACTGCTATGGAAGGTGGGGACTAGTTTGTAAACTTTTGCTGTGTTTGAAAATAATCGTTTTACTCCGAATCAAAAAATATACAAAATTTGAGCAATTAAAGTTGTAGATCATTGCTTATGGCTAACATAAAATTAATTATTTAAATGCTTACCGTACTCTCTCTCTCTCTTGTATCTAGTAGATCTGAGCTCCAAGAAAAACCACACGATTAAGGCAAAAGCGTTTCAAAAGGGTTTAAACTTAATTTTTTTTGCTATCATCGCACCTAGCACCCAGAATATACAGTCGAGTCTTGATATAGCGGAATTTTCCGTATAACGAACATTTTTATGGTCCAGAAAAGGTTATTTGATATATTGAGATTCGATTGTGTACAATTAAACACACATATACCTTATATACAATAACAATATTTCCTGAGAAGGGCTGAGTTCACACACAAGGACTGGTTGCCATATTTGTTGATGCGACTTACATCACCGACCACTAAAGCCAAAAATAAACAACCAAAAAAAAAAAATATTCCCACCATTGTATGTGTTGTCGAGTACATGGTTCTGAATGGTTCCTTCAAACATGCCTCCACTGGGCAATGCTTCTACAGTTACTCTATAGTTGACATAAAAGCCAGAGGTCTGAGACATGTAGACGGACTCATTTGTAGGGCTGGAAGTCAGTGACTTAAGTCCTCCAAACAATAGGCCTGCGCCAACCTGGTTGTCCATCATCTATAATATGTGGCGTTTTTTCTAATAACAGCGTGGAGGAAAAAATATCGTGAAAAAATACCTTTTTATGGATTTCTAATTTTAAACACTGCCTGCAGTGAACTATGAAAAATAGTTATCTCTCTTTAATAATTAACTGCTTTTTTCTACCTTTCTACCAGGGTGCCTCAAAATAAAGAAATTCTTTCAAAAATGAGTATTCTAAATGAGTATATGCAAATTTTTGTGGCGTAACAAAGTGAACGCGTAACAAATGTACCTCGTAACAAATTTTCGCGTAAATTATGGTGTACAGCTCTTTCACACAGTATATTGTTTTTTATAGTCAATTATTAAAAATAGTCATATCAGTCAACAGTTGGCATTTTTATAGTTAAGTTATAAAAATGACAATGTTTTTATAGTTAACTTTATAATGAAAGTAAATCCACCACATGCCCAACTTACCATCTTAAGGTTTGGCAAAAAGGTTTGAGCATTATGAATGCCTTTCAACTGCAGTTTTGCACACTGGTTGGAGTAATCAGCTAGCATGGCATTTATATGACCAATTAAGGCTGAAGCAGCTGAGCGTACTTCAGGTTTAGTCACGTTGATTCCTAGTTGCTCGCTCTGACAGATGCAAAAATCCTCGGGAATTCCTGTAGAATCACAATTTCTAACTGAGGGTAGAGGTCGGAGGAGACTGAGACCTCTGGAAGAATATCTTCTGAGTCTTTTTTCTGAACTAATAGCAGTAGAGTTTTCACAAAGTTCAGCCCAAGAATTGTTGGCTTGGAGATAAAGCACATCTCTGAGGGTAACATACAAATCCCAGAAGCTGGTTAGTTTGTGGGAGTTCTGCTTCAATACATCGTATAAATTGGAGCACTGTTTAATTAGCCAATCAGGCACATGCATTGAGAAGAAGGGCATTCTCTCTTCAATTCTTCCGATTAGAGATTCCCGGATGGGGTCGAATCTGTGTCCGTGGTCGGAGAACACGAAGACGAAAGAGTCTTTAAGGTTTTGCTTTTGGCTGAGAAACAAGTCTGCCAAATCATCATCGCCTAACTGCACTTGGTTGAGCCTACAAAAATGTTGTTTATTAACATTTTACGAGATTTTTAGAAGATACAACAGGTATCACGCTAGATTTTCGAATTTTTTTCGGTTTACTGTGACTATTAAGCAAGTTATCCTATTTATCATTAAGCCTTGTAAGCTAAAGTTACTTAGAACTTTATAGCTTATATCCTCTTTCACCGACAAAAAATCTCACCAATCATGGCCTAATTCGGTGAGCCAATTGAGTGCAAATGTAGGTCTTGCCTTTTCAGCATTTTGTCTGTATTTCTCTATAAAATCCCTTAAATAATTGAGTTGAAGTCGGTGACAAGGTTGATTTCCGTAGCACAGATGCGTGCTTCTTCTATGAAGAAAACTTCCGTAGAGTTGCAGCCAATATGGCCGAAAATAGTGATCAGTTGGTTTTTCTTTGAAACCATTAGACAAGTACTTGAAGAGATTGAATTGGGGATAGTCTTCTGCATAGTAAGTGACATAACCCTAAACAATAATTATTTTTACAGTCAAACCTCGGTTCTATAACTCGCAAAAAACAGCCTTAGTTTAAGTAGGCCCAGAAGAAACAAATTTATCAATATACAGGAGACAGGTGGGTAAAGGCTAAAAGCTTATCGAACTAATCATATGAAGTTGCTTCATATCGAAGTATCTGTACACTATTTATTAGGGTCGAAATTACTGTTTTTCAAAAAAAAAATCGCAGATTCACAAATAACACCTAACTTTATGTTTATAATTTTCTAAATAAGGATTGGTAAAATACGTCAAAAGCCGGGAAAAAAATTTGCGGACCCAGCAAGTGGTAGAACCTGAGTAAGTGTTTGATGTATATGGTTTTTATAAAAATATTACATACCTGTTGTTTGAAATCCTTCCATACAATGGGCCAATTGTCGAAGAATTCTTTGGACATATCATCTGGCAGTTCACTTTTATAACCAGGTGACAGAACCCTTTTACCAGTCAAAAATGCTATGGCGTTAGGAAAAGAGTTGTCTCCAACTTTGGTAAATCCTTTGAAAACATGAGAGTGATAGTCTTGTTGGAGCACTTGCAATGTTTTTGGTAAATTTCTCTGCCAGTTGGAATTTGAAACCGAATCCACCACGAATAATAGCACATTAGAAGGCTTGGAGGCATTAGTATTGCTGAGAGGATTGGTTAGGAGTGGAATGATTTGACTGTGAAGATTGGTGTACATGGCAATAGGTGGGAAGGATTTATAGCACTTAACTTCCGTGAATTCACATTTTGGCTGGGTGCCGTTCTTAAAGGTGAGAGTAAATATCATTAATTGATTAATTTCAAAATTTTATTATACAGTCAAACCTCGATATAACGAACCCCTGGGGACCAGCTAAAATGTTCGTTATATCGAAGGTTTCGTTATATCGGGGGTCCGTTATATCAAGATTTGACTGTGTAACAAACTCCTGAGGACCAGGCAAAATGTTCGTTATATCGAAGGTTTCGTTATATCGGGGGTCCGTTATATCAAGATTTGACTGTGTAACAAACTCCTGAGGACCAGGCAAAATGTTCGTTATATCGAGGGTTTCGTTATATCGGGGGTTCGTTATATCGAGGTTTGACTGTAACAGCTAATACTACTTAGCTCAGTAGTCAACTGTGATTTTTGCAATTAACTCAATAGTTACCATCAGACGTTTAACTAACTGCTAATTAAATTTAGCAATTAATTGTGAACAATAATTCAACTAGGAGATATACTTTAAGACTAATCCTGCATACTATAAACGTGCTCAGCTATAATGCTCTCTTATAAAAATCAAACTCGCAGTTAGCTATGTTTACACATAACCACTATGAGCTTACTGCACTGCAAAACTATGAGTTTAATTTTGAAGTTTACTCTGAGCAATATAATCCACCGCGAACAACTATTAAATAACTGTGAGGCTGAATGTAAGGCCAAATTGTGTTGGCAGTCTTTTTTCACTAAACATTATAAATGGTTATTGTAATAACTTTTACTTTACAAAATGTAAACCATGTATGTACTTTATTTCCAACTAACTGGTAATACCTCAAGTCTTCTCCACTTGTCATACTCCAAACTAACATCATCCCCGTCCTTCCTGTCAAAACATCGAAATTGGCAGGAGATTTCATTCCAATGAGCATATCCAGCAGCTCTCAACTCACTAGCATTGAAGAAAATGCTGTCTTCTTGTATATAAGTAAATTCATATTGCAAGTTTTTGCATACCAAAGGGTCTGCTTGACTTAAATACTTCTGGATGGAGGTATCCCAAGGGTCAATTTCAGGAATTACACAATTTTCCTGCAACATGTTCACTAATTACAAAGTTTTAGTCTCAACTCACATTTTGGGAGATTCGTTTTAAGAGAGTGTAGTAGAGAGTGAAATGAGTAGATAGAGAGGTGGACTGAAGGTGCAGTTGACAGGCAAAGATTAACAACAGCATTATGGCCGTCAATGCCATCAAACTCAACCAGTACTAAATTAGTTCACTTTTAGTCGCTTTTGGAGTAGTAAGCGTAAAAAGCTAAGTGTGAGCACAACCCAGGTGTTATAATTAAGTAACAAATGAAAATTTGCCGTATTTTCTATAGTTACCGCATTATCCCACCTGATCCAAATTTGTGTCTTTGGCAAAAAGAGTTGTTTACAAAAATTGGTTCAAGAACCAATGCCAACAGGATTTTGATTCTGGTGATTAGAGAAAATACAGTAAATTTAATTATGAAATCTATAGTTAACTAGACGATCAGCTATGAAATCCATTTTAATCATGAAAACTACAATAGACTTTACATTATAAAATTTATAGCACAGTCAATCCTCGTTAACCCGGCACCCTCGCTACTTCGGCACTCGGAGCCTGATCTTTTAGGGTGCCGAGTTATCGAGGGTTGACTAAAACCTAAAGCAAACTATGAAATTCACCGTTAACATGAAGTTTAGAATGCGAAAACCATATTTAACTATAACATCTACAGTTAACTACACAATTTACAGTTAAGGTTGAAGTTAACAGTTAACTCAACAGTTGATGTAACAGTTAGGTTTAAAGTTAACTACAAAATCCACAAGAGGTCTACATTTTAAATTAATAGTTAACGATAAAGCTCACACTTAACTATAATGCTTGCACTTCATTGCATAGTTAACTCAACAGCTAACTTTACAATTAATCTAACAGTAAACTAACCTTTTTGGCAGAAACAGCAGCATTGGATGGCATAAATCGCATAAGCACCACAACAGATTTTTTCTTGAGTAAGAAAAAATGTTTTTTGGATTTCTGCTCATGGGTCGACGGCTTAGATGGTGTTGTTGTTGTAGCAGATAGCAATAAGTCCTTGGTTGATGTTAATTCACTAATTTCCATTATAGTAGAGTGGAGCGGGAGGCATTGAAGAACGGATGCCCAAGGCAGGCCAGCTAATAAATGGTCTTACACCTCTTAGAATTGGTCGTAGACATATGGGAGAGCAAGAGATTGTTGACCAGCACTACACCAGTATATTAAAAAGTAGCTGAGATTAAGAGTGGGTATAAGTAAGAAGACGAAAAAATTATTATAGCATTGAACTATGAATAGAAAAGAGTAAATTGTTAGATGGGAGCAGGGCGAGGATAAATAAAAAGTGCCTTGGCCTGCCACAGGCGTCGCTATGCAGAGAGAAAATATTAGACCATTCGCACGCAGAGTTTTTTTATCCTCCTCTGTGTCCGAAAAAAAAACAAGGGTGCTTGTGCACTGCTCTATCTATTCTTTACTAACCAAAAAATGTGAACTTTTCTTTATAAAAAATGTTAACTGAGAATATTGACAAAAGAAAAAGATCAAAATAATAGCCCCATTTGCTAAAATATGAATATCCCGGTTTGTCAAATAACCTTTAAATTGAAAACATCGGTTGCCTAGACATTTCTGTATGTGGATGGCCAAAATATTTTAGTGCCTAAAGGAAAAAATAAATGGCTGTTACTAACAATAACAATTTTTCGACAATAGTTAGCACTTAGCAACTTTTGGCTAGGGGAAACTTGGCAAAAACGAAACTTAGCCAAATGAAATTTCTCAAAACGAAATTAAGCCCACCAAAGAACTGTGAATTTTGGAAAATAGCAATGTTTTAAGAATAATATATATTTTTTGAATAAAATTGACAGAAGAAGCAAGTAAGTTAGTTTTTAGACCTTAATGGACAAATTTTGTTTGGCCAAATTTCGTTTTGACATGTTTCCCCTAGCCCAACTTTTTATTCAGATTATAATTAACGGTGCATTTTTTGGCCGCTAATTACTCCTTTAACGGCCAGGAAAAAGTAGCGTTCATTAATAATAATAAAATTTACAGTCAAGGTGGCTTTGTCAGCAAATTCAGTGGGTTTGCATATTTATTTAGTCACGTACGTGTATGAGTCACGTACGTGTATCTAAATTTGAAAAGCACTATGTCAGAACCCCTTTGGACTTTGTCTTAGTAGTCCAGCAATTTTAAAAAGGTTTGAATAAAAAATTGGAAAAAGTTTTTTAAAAAAGAAAAGACAAGGGGCGACCAAGCTGGTTTTGCAAATTTTTTAAAATTGAATCTAGCAAAGGATTGAGAAAGATAATGAAGATTATTAGAACAGAAGATGACAGTGGAAAAATTTGAAATTTTCGTCAGACCCTGTTTATAGTGAACTCACAAAAAATGAAAGCTCATTTTGTAAAACAGACCCACCATTCGCCTTTTGAACCGTAATAGACCACAAATAAATAAACAAACAAACAGGAAAGAGACTGCAGAAGTTCCAGAAAAACAAAACTCAATCCGCCAACCATGTGCGCACAATGTGAAATACCTAATCGATGAATTCCATGCACAAAAAAATGTTTTTCTCTCGCTTATTTGACAATAAAAAATATGGAAATAGAAAGATAACCCGTGAGATCCACAAAAAGTGAGGTTATCTGTGAAATTACAAGTGGAGAAAGAAAATTCCGAAAATAGTAACTGAAAAGCTTTTCCTCTACGAATTAAAGTATGTTAAAGAGGGTTTATAGATGTCGAACTGTCGTTTAGCAAAATTAAAAGAACTAAAAAATAGCCTATAAAAGGATAATACACCCGCGGTAATTAAAAATGATAAATTTTTTTTAGAGGAAGCATCCTCCCAAAATGCGGGCAAACCTCAGCGAGTGTTCCAAGAGAAACTGGGCGCCTTTACTGGCCAAAGGCGTGGTGCGATGCGAAGAAAAATCCACGAGGTTACTGGTCACAAGTTTATGGCCCTCTTTTTGCGCCAACCCACATTTTGTGCTCACTGCAAGGAATTTATCTGGGGCATTGGCAAGCAGGGATATCAGTGCCAAAGTGGGTGGTTTTTTAAACCATCCTCTGAATAAATTTCATAATTCAAGTTTGCACGGTGGTTGTGCACAAAAGGTGTCATCTGGATGTGGTCTGGAAATGTCCTGGCAGCACGACAGAAGGCAATGCTAAGGAACTGAAGAACTCAGAAACTCCTGATGTATGTTTTTTTTCAACACATTTTCGAGGTTTTACAGTCAAATGTATCGTAACCTCGTCTAGTTTGACCTTTTGCTGACTTGACCAGCCTTTTCACTGAAACAAATAAGCATATATGAGTTTAACAACGGTTCCAATTTAGCATGGGTGCGGACGTTTTAACATAAACATGCCTCACCGTTTTGGGGTACATTCCTACAAGCGCCCAACCTTCTGCGACCATTGCGGCAGTATGTTGTACGGGCTGATCAACCAAGGTAAATAATTATAATTAGAATTTATATGCATTACAATAATATCGACCAATGCAAGGAAGATAAAATAAAATGCTAAATTTCAAGGTCTGCAATGTTCTGTTTGCAAACTCAACGTCCACAAACGCTGCCAAAGAAATGTGGCAAATAATTGTGGCATCAATGCCAAGCAAATGGCTCTAGAGCTGGCACAACTAGGCTTAACCGGCGACAAAATATCGTTCAGGTCCAAGCGCAAGCCATTGTCTGTGTCTACCTCAGAGGCTAGTGGTGACCAGAGCAACACCACTTCTGCTGGAGGAGACTCCCCCGTTTGTTCACACACCATTCCTGATGCCTCGAATGTAGAACTCAAAAACTCGCTGCACTCTAAAAAAAGTGGTGGATTGAGTGCTTCTATAAACGACTTCTCTTTCATCAAAGTGCTTGGGAAAGGCTCTTTTGGAAAGGTGGGCTCAACTTTTTTAACGCTGTAGTCGAATCTCCATATAGTGTGATAACTTTTCGTTAGACTATTGCAAGCTGTATCAACCCAAAGTATAATTTAGGTGATGTTGGCTGAGAAAAAGGGGAGCGAAGAAGTGTTTGCAGTGAAAGTGTTGAAGAAAGACGTGATCTTACAAGACGACGATGTGGAATGCACAATGTGCGAGAAGAGAATACTGGCACTGGCCGCCAAACACCCCTTCCTCACTGCTCTCTACTGCTCTTTCCAGACACCTGTGAGTTGTCCAAATTTGATGAAATTGCCATTTCTTACAAATCCACTTTTCAGGACCGCCTTTTTTTTGTTATGGTGACATTTGATAAAAATCATTTCTAGTGTTGCACATGTTGGGAACATTTTTGCAGGAGTACGTAAACGGAGGAGATCTAATGTTCCAAATCCAACGTGCCAGAAAGTTCGAAGAGCCCCGTGCTCGTTTCTATGCTGCGGAAGTGACTTGCGCTTTACAATTTCTTCATCGATTCAATGTCATTTACAGGTGGAAAAATATAAAAATCCAGCGACTCGAGTCCTTTTTTAAAAGCCCTTGTTTTTGCAATGATTTTTTTTTAATTCTGAGGTAGCCCAGTAGGCAAAATGTGCTCAGAAATTCTAATTCCAAAATTGGCATGGTAGTTAAGATATCACTTAAGAAAAAATGTCAGTCCCCCAACTGTCCTTTTACCCACCCAATGGCTATATCAGTATTTTGTGAGGTAGAGCCCAACCACCCCACCATCAAATAAAAGCCCGATTTCAGGGATCTTAAGCTAGACAATATACTTTTGGATGCGGAAGGGCACTGTCGTCTAGCCGACTTTGGCATGTGCAAGGAGGGCATCACCCGAGAGAACTTGACGTCCACATTCTGCGGCACACCTGACTACATTGCTGTTAGTGCATGCAGATATCTACAATTGCGCCTGAATAACTTGTTTTTAGCCAGAAATCTTGCAAGAAATGGAGTATGGAGTGTCGGTGGACTGGTGGGCCTTAGGAGTGCTCATGTACGAAATGATGGCAGGTCAACCTCCTTTTGAAGCTGATAACGAGGATGACCTGTTTGAAGCCATCCTCCATGACGATGTGCTTTATCCAGTCTGGCTCAGCAGAGAAGCGGTTTCTATTTTGAAAGCGGTGAGTTTTTTTATTTTAATTTGGTCAAATATAAGTTTAACTGTAGTCAGTAATTTTATTTTTGATAGGTACTAAAAGTTATTTGGAAGATATTATAATATTTAGGACCAAATACCAAGTACACAAAGAGGTGTTTAAGTGGGCTACCAATAGGTTATTATTACACAGATTACATGCTAGAGGGATGCCTATGTGCGTCATTGGCATGAAACATCGCTTAAACATATGGGCACAAGTTTTTTCTTGCAAGATCAAGAAACTTCTACAATCCTCAAAATTGTAAAATGGATGAGAGAGAAATCTATGCTTTTCCTAATAGCATTTCCCAAAAAACTTCTCTAACTAATTTGAATTACAGTTTATGACCAAGAACCCATTGCGCCGTCTAGGCTGTGTGCAGTCTCAAGGCAGTGAAGATGCCATCCGTGCACACCCCTTCTTCCGGGAAATAGACTGGGATGCTTTAGAGCAGCGCAAGGTCAAGCCGCCATTCAAGCCGAGAATTGTAAGTATAAATGAAAACCTGATTTCATACTAAAAATTGTGTCAAATCGCAGCGAAACAAAAAATATGAATAAGTTTGACAGCGATTACACTTTGCCCTGCTAGAGTTAAAATTGTTGTCATCTTTTTGCTCGAGTAGTCGACATAATAGTTAACTTTAGCTATGTTGTTAACTATATTTCTAGTCAGTACACTTGTCGGTCAACTATGTTCACAGTTAACTTTATACAGTTAAACAAATAATTAACATACAACTAGACTTCTTTAATTGTGCAAATAACTTTTTTGGTTGCGCAAGCAGCGTTACTCGCAACACGAGAAAGAATAAATAATCTACTTTTGTAAATTTCAGCGAAGTAGACGTGATGTCAACAACTTCGATTCGTCTTTCACAAAGGAGGACCCTGTGTTGACCCCCACTGATATTTCCATCACCCAGTCCATAGCTCAAGAGGAATTTAGAGGCTTTAGTTTTCTTAATCCAGAGTTTTCCATAACTAGCTAATCTGTAAAGACAATGTCACACATGATTCTAATCTGCTAGAACTTCTATATTCATCTTTCTGTGCCAAATTTGCAATAGATTGATATTTTTGGCCAAAAATTGACCAAAATTAATAAATTTCTGACAAATCAAGAATTATGGAAGTCTTGCAGCAGATCTTGCAGTATTCATTTTGTGTATATAGACTGCAAGTTGAACCTAAACCTCTTCTCCTCCTCTCTTTTCCCAGCCAACAGCTATTGAAATAAAAGCTCAGACTTCATTTTTTCTTTTACATCCCTTTGTTTTTAGTACATGTATTTTAGTCAGTTTGTCTAATGGCACCCTTATTACACGGCATCTCATTTTTTTTATTTTTATGATGATATCTTTAAAAAAATATTGATAAAATTCGATGTCTAGTTTTTGATTTTTTGCTATTATTATTGCTATTTTCTGGCGTGTACAACAACGAATCTTTCGGTTAAGTCCAATATTTCTTTATTGGCAGATATGTTTTATCCTTGTCACTCTTTTTTTTATTGCTTTGACTATCTTTGTGTTAAAATATGCTCGGTGGAAAGTTTTTCTGCAACTAATAAATTTTATCCTTCTTATTTGGTTTTCCAGACACCATATTTAGTATATTTGTAGCCCATGGGCATTTCCATCTTGTAATCACTATCAAAGTTGTAGAGCAGATTCTCCTCAAAAACTTAATGGAAATTAATTAATTTCAAATTCCAGATAAAAAATGGAATTTCATTGCACTTTTAAAAACACTTAGGGCATGGAAGTTTTCCCGGTGACTCTCAAACAAGTAACTACTTAAATTGTAACTAAAACAATAAGCTATAATTTAAGTGGTAATTTGCCTAACTTGTAACTTGCGACTTGTCTACGAAAAGTACGTCAAAAACAGTGCCAAACACGATTCTGAATTAGGGGAGGTGTATTATTAGAAGAAATACGGTAGGTTGTTTTTTGTCTTTTTTTTGCATCTTTATCAATTCGCACTTTTCTTTACGCTACCGCCAAAGCTTGTTGATAGCAGCACTTTCTACGGTGGCAAGTACTGATTGTTACCTCTTCACATTCAATAACACCACTAGTCATCCACACAAAACGTCATCGCTCCCTGTTCTATTTTTGTGCTGTATCTAGACTACTCGTTGTGCAAACAATTATTACTAATCTTTGAAACAATGTTTTATATTTTCAACCAAATAAAGTTTCACAAAAAATTACACTCCAAATATTTTGTACAGTGAAGAAAAGCAATTGAAACTTTTTTAGTCCACATCAAAACTGCCTAGGACCACCAATTTTATAGCTGGAGAGAGGTAGTCAAAAAATTGATTGGTTGGTGTTACACCGACAAGGAGAAGCAACGAAACTCTGTTTGTCACTGTTCACCTTCGCCCCTTTTGTTCACATGATCAAGATGGTGGCGATGGTTTTAAAATCTATCTATTTTCTGGAGCATCCACTAGGTTATTGGGGCTGACCTGCTATCTATGTGTGCTACCTCATATGGACAAACAAACTTGTCTCGTCGTTTCATTTCTTCAATGTGAATTTTTTTGGTTCTGAATTTTTTAATGTTTGATTGTGACTTGTACAGTATTTATTCTAATAGGCTAGTTCTAGAGTCAAGAATTCCTCAGCCATGTCGTTTTTTGTTTCGTCTGCTGGATCGGTTCCCAGCCGAGTGGCTGTCGTCAGTGATAACATCGGCGGTCTTAACACTGGTTCGATCTCAACGAAATTAGTCAAAAAAAAAAGGAATTAGTGAAAATTAGTCAAAAATACACTACCCTGCAACTTCTGGGCCTTTGGCCCCTCGGCCTTTGGTCCACAGGGACGCCCCGGTCTAACGGCCCCACCCCTCTGCATCATATCATATTTGAGAAAAAACCGGATTCTGGTGACCGGAATCCGTACGAATTCCGGTTCGGTATCCAGCACTAGTTATATAGCTTAGTTACCTTAGTGTAGTACCTAAAAATACCATTACTTTTCGACTTCCCAAAAACTGGATTTCTATTACTAAAAGGGTCGGAAAATAGCTTTCTTGTGGGGAAATATTTTTATAAATTCTTATGCATGTCCTAAAAAATCCGGAATTCGTACGGATTCCGGTCATCAGAATCCCATTTTTTCTCAAATATAATATGATGCAAAGAAAAAATTTTCTCTAGCCCTTGCGGTCCTTCTCAAACCCAGCACTTTGAACTAGTTCGTTTCTTATATATCCTCCATATTTTTCAGAGCTTCGCTGTTATACTTACTGATAGCGTTATTTTTGGATCTCTCTGGTACCAGTGCCAGAGGGGTGGGGCTGTGCGGCCACGGGTTTTTCCTGGGTGGTACATCGGTGTTCACTCGGGGTTCCCCCAGGGTTCCCTCTGAGTCAGTGAGGCTCACGCGCTCAGGGACCACGGGCTAGTGGCGGTTAACATATTTCGACGACTACATGCAATTTTAATGAAAAAAAAAATCCCTAAAAAACAAGCTAAAACGATCAGAAAGCTATTTTCCGACCCTTTTAGTCATAGAAATCCAGTTTTTGGGAAGTCGAAAAGTAATGGTATTTTTAGGTACTACACTAAGGAAACTAAGCCATATAACTAGCGCTGGAAACCGAACCGGAATCCGTACGGATTCCGGTCATCAGAATCCGTCTTTTTCTCAAATATGATATGATGCAAAAGGAAAAATTTTCTCTAGCCCTTGCGGTCCTTCTCAAACCCAGCACTTTAAAATAGTTTGATTCCTATATATCCTCTGTATTTTCATACAGCTTCGCTATCATGTTTTTTGATAGCACAATTTTTGGTTCCCTCTGGTCTCAGTGCCAGAGGGTTGGGGCCGTTAGGCCGGGGGGTTTCCCTTGGGGATCCTTGGGGATCCTTGGGGATCCTTGGGGATCCTGGGGATCCTTGGGGATCCTTGGGGGATCCCTGGGGATCCTTGGGGGTCCCTGGGGATCCTTGGGGGTCCCTGGGGATCCCTGGGGGTCCCTGGGGATCCCTGGGGATCCCTGGGGGTCCCTGGGGGTCCCTGGGGGTCCCTGGGGGTCCCTGGGGGTCCCTG
>BBSZ01013818.1:0-13709 GCA_000981365.1 Subanguina moxae
GGATTTTATCCCTAATTGGATCACCCGAGACGCTTATCCATTACACCGCCAATAAAAAGTCCAGGAAAAGGGCTTAAAGGGGCAGGAAACTTGCTTGTCGAAATTTAAATTCCCGCGGGACCACTAAAGGCCTAAGTTTAAGCCTAAGGGAAAACCTACCCTAAGCCTTTAGTGGTCCCGCGGGAATTTAAATTTCGAAAGTGCTGTGACAAGCAAGTTTCCTGCCCCTTTGAGTAGCAATTAAGCTCTCCTTTAAGAATTAGCAAGACAGACAAAGGCATAACAAATTAGGACTGACTACGTTATATGGTAATGACCCATAAAGTGGTTTGAACAATTTTTTAAGGATTAAGCACGTCCTAAAGCTTGAAAATTTTGTCTAAAAACTTTTTGGATATTACTATACACTGTAGTTTCGCTTAAATTGGTGCTCAACATTTATTCCGGGTGTACTATATTGCCAGTATCCTTTGTAAGAAACAAGCATAAGAAAGCTAGCAAAAGTGCTTCTTTTAGCGGCAGGTCAACAACAACAGCAACAGCCTCTGGTCTCGTTTCCTCAATCTACTCCACAGCAAACGACAATAAGGCTTTTCGCTTACTTTTTCTGATAATGTGACATTAATTTTTCCCTCTTGTTGATCTTGGGTGCCTTTACACTTCACTTATACACCCCTTGGCTATTTTAATAGCTCACTTACTGTTGTTAGCAATCTCCCAAAGCATTTCTGTGGTTTTATACAATACTTAAACAAATTTACTTATTTTCATTTACTTTTAGGTCTTTATGGGATATTTGCTCTGCATGCGCTTGCATCTTCCCCCCCCTCCCCAAAAAAAATCTGTCAGTAGCCTATGAACTCATTTAGAAATTTTTCAAAAAAATTCTAAGTGTTTTTAAGCATTTTTAGACTTTTTTCATTCCCGCTTTCATACATGGCAATCAGAAGACATTGTTTTTTAGTGTTCTAGGCCAGCTAAAGATGATCTCGAGTAAAATTGCTCTTCGAAATATGATCAAAAACAGCTTTACTGACATATAAAACCATATGTTTCCTACCTGGATCCACAATTTTTAATGAATATTTTTAAAAAATTAACCTTTAATAATCAAAATTGCACAGGACAACTCTTTTATCGTTTTTTTTATATAAGCATTGATTAGGAGGGGTTAAAATACACGTAAAAAGGATTGAATGAATGTGTATATCTAGAGTCAAAAAGCGCTTAGATCAAATTTTGAGAAAAAAATGGTAATAATAAAGAATTTCTTTTGTCGGATATGACTAAAAGTCGTGTTATATCATGAAGTTAGTGTCTTTAGGCACAAAAAACATATTTTTGGTGTTTGTAAACAATTTTGACCGAAAATCGACTTCTCGCCTTGATTCACCAATTACTCAAATTAGGCAAAAAAGTATCTAAACGCATTATTAGTCAAAAGTTTTTTACGTTCATCTCGCAGGTATGTGTGTATGTGCAAGCACCTCTAGTATTATACAGGGACTTGAAGTAGAGATGCACACATACCAGAGAAATAAATTAATGGGCACTCTGGATGCATAAAAGGCATTCCAGAGCTTCTAAATGTGGCAGGTCTAGCAAACTAAACTATTAAGTTGACCAAAAAGTTTCACGAAAACATGGAGTACAAATTAAAAAATTGTCTTTCGGAAAAACTTGACAAAGCGCCACCCTTAGATCCTAAATTTAATTTTGAGTACGAATCTAGAGTCAGAATGACATTTTTTAAAAACAAAATTGATAAAAACCAGTTTTTAGAAAATTTTGAAAAAGAAAAAAGAAATCCACAAACAGAAAAAATAATAAAATTAATAGCAACAATTACTTCTAAACACAATTTTATTGATTTTGGTAAAAAAATATGATTCCGCCAGATTCGTACTCAGAATGAAATTTTCGACCAAGGGATAGCATTTTTTTATAAAATAAAAAATTTTTATAAAAAATGATTTTCAGGACTTTAAAAACATGTTTTTTCCACGTTGCAAAAGACGAAAAAAATTAAAAAATTAAACGAAAGCTGAAAATCAGAACAAAAGAGAAGCTTTCGAAGGTCGCTGTAAGAGGACAACAGTAGACCTCAAAAGGATGATATAACACAATTTTTTGACCATATCTAGTTAAAAGGAATTTCCTATTTCAATCAAAAATGTTTTTTAAAAAAATCTTGGGCCAAAAAATTTTTTCGGGGAGCTGCGAACGCATTAGAGCCAGATTTTGTTTGGGTTTTTACATATTGAATTGTGTGTCTTAGCTGTGCCTTCTAAAAAGATTTCTATCATTGTTTTTGATTACATAGATGACTTGTAGTATATGTTGGATGGATAAAACACTTACTTTGTTTGCTCTATTTGAACATTGAAAAGAGAGACAGTCTTCATAACACACAACATTATTGTGGAAATTAGTCGTTTTTGAAAATGATAAAAATATTTGTATTAGGGAGAATCTCCAAACATAAGCACAACAGTGTTACAGGATGGGTCTCTCTTTTTAATCGGGTTGTGTCTTTGTTTTCAACAAAAATTTGGGTTGTGCTCATTGTTGGTGATTCTCCCACTGGTTTCCTTGTTGAGAAAATAAATTGAGCAAAATAGAAGAATGCCGTATTCTCGAAAGTATACAGGTTGCGCTAAAAGTTCTGACATGGACATAAAATGCACTTTTTGTCTGAATTTATTCAGTTATTTAAAACATCTGTTTTGTACATCTTGTTCTCCATTAAATTCTGCGTCAGAATGTGTTTTTCATTTGTTTTTTTAGGTAAAATAAGCGTCAACCAGCAACGAATAGAAATTATTGGAATGCATCAGCGAGGAAAGTGTGTTATGGAAATTGCAAGAGAACTTCGGATTGGACAGAAGACAGTTTCGAGGACTATTAAACGTTTCAATGAATTGGGTACATTTGAAAAGCAAAAAAGAAGCGGAAAACCAAGAACAGCACAAACTCCTCATATAAAGCATCGCCTAAGGCAAAAGATCAATCGAAATGCGAAGGAATCAGTCATGGTCTGGGGAGCAAAAGTCGCCTCTTATGTTCATCCGAGAAGTGGTCGAAGTGAATGCTGCCAATTATCGTGAGTCAATCCTGGTAGGCGCTTTAGACCGTAAGTTAGGGAACATTTTGGCCGTCGTCAATTGGCTCCTGTCACAAGACTCGTGTTTATCAACAGTCGTGTCGTGACAGCTGCTTGGATTTTATCGTAAGTTAGTAGCCGCCTTACAGCCCTAATCTTAATCCAGTGGGCTATGCAATCTGGGCCATATTGGACAGGAAAATCAACAATCAGCGATGTGTTAGTTTTGCTCGACTTTGCGCAGCTCTTCAACAAGCCTGGGAAGAAATTGATCCGGAGTCGCTCTCCTCGGTGGTCGAAAATTGGAGAAAAAAAATGCGTGCTTGCGTCAAAGCGAATGGTGGATATTTTGGGTAATGAATCTTATGCAAAATTTCTCGCGCTTTCTTTTGATGTTTTTTGTTTTTTCACATTACTATGTTTTAATAAAGCTTTTTATGTCCGTGTCAGAACTTTTGGCGCACTCTGTACAACTTTTTATGTAACGTGTGTACAAGAAGTCCTTGACAGCACATTAGACCTTTTTCGTATGTCAGGCTGAGTAATAATTATCCGCGTTTTTCTCAATGGCTTCTTTCATAGCTGTTTTCATGACTCATATATAGACGTATGACCTACCGATGGAAAGGTCTCTTCTTCCTCTTTCCAATCAGTCGTCAGATGTTTATCTGTAATGGAAGAAGATAGTGTGCAAGCTGCAAAATATGAACACAGGTTTTAGGGGTTTAAAAGTGACAGATATTCTGATAATTCAACAATTTTTAATCAGTAATATGCTCTCCTCCTGCATCTCTGAGTAGTTGCCATTTCTTTGGATGCTCGTTGATTCTCCTAGAGAATAAATAGGTTTCCTTCGAGGCAATTCGGCCCTTCACTTGTTTAAACACTTGCAACTTGTTTAAAATCAGCAAACATTTCTCCCTGCGTACTATTGGAAATTGACGTGTTGACGTGGAAGTCAGTTGCAGCACCATTTAGTGAGTATGGGGGATGTTTCAGGACTTCCCAGGCATAGTCCTCAGTAGCCCTCGTGACTTTGTCAGCAATATGGGGTCAATATGTTCAATTTTCCCCTCTCCATAAGTTTTGGTCACATACCGGAATGAATCAGTTGCTGACCATCCCTTACAGAGTGGCTGAACACAAAATGGCGAGTTATGATGCCTTTGATAATCTAAGGGATAAACAAAATTGTAAATAATGATGAAATAAAGAGCATTAAACTATTGTGCTAAACTTTTGTGCTGAACTATGCAATATCTATCACTTTTAAACCCCTAAAACCTGTGTTCATATTTTGCAGCCTGCACACTATCTTCTTCCATTACAGATAAACATCTGACGACTGATTGGAAAGAGGAAGAAGAGACCTTTCCATCGGTAGGTCATACGTCTATATATGAGTCATGAAAACAGCTATGAAAGAGGCCATTGAAAAAAACGCAGACAATTATTACTCAACCCAATTTTAAAATTTTGACTACTATATTATACCTTTATGCATTATATCTAAAAGGTTCGAAATACATTTATTTCTCAAGAATTTTGCTCGGATTCATCTCGCAGATAAGTCTGTGCGCGCATCTCTAACTCTCAAATTCTCTTTGCTCCTTTATGGGGGCAACGGGGGCTCGGGGGATTCTCGAAGTTGAGATGCGCACACAAGCATAAATTAGAGACATAAATCACTCGAGAACAAGCTCATGCATGAAAATGGCATGCATACCAGAGTTTCTTTATGCGGTAGATCCCTGTAATGAAAACTATGTTCAAGATCTTTTCTTTTCCTATAGAGTAGCCCTTTCTTTGTCCCTTCTTTTATACAGCCCTTTTTCCCAATAAAATATGGTAGAGTAGCCCTTTTACAAAGTAGCTCTATTCTTTTCCCTTTCCTTCCCAATACGCCCCTCAACTCCTTTAAAATAGTCTTTCTGTTCGTTTTTTGTATAGACTATACTTAAAAATAGTCATGAGACACTATGGGAAAAATCTGTTCGGGATGGGGGGCATAACCGAGTAACGCCTACTTTTTGTGCACCCGTTACTTTTAAACACTTTTCGAATAGTTTCAATTATTTGAAAGATCAGGAATTTTCGCTTTATAAATTTTTTGGTTTTAATAAAAAATAGTTGGAAACAAAACAAAAAACTTTAAAAACGGCAGTCCAGAGCAAACAAAAAAACGTTTGCGAAATTATTTTTGCCAGTGCTTATTAATCTTTTGACAAAAAAATTCTAAAAAACCGAGTTGCAAGCAATTTTACAATAGCTCTGCAAGCAAAATTCTTTAAAAGAAGTTTTAAAAGACAATTTATCCAGTTTTTGTAAAAGGCTGGCGGGGCGGCCAGCAGCCCTTTACTAAGGCTCAGCACGGAAGGAGGTCCAATGCGTATTCCCCAATTATTTTTTCGTTTGGTGCCGTTACGTAAAGTGCGCTGCATAATTATATGAACACCCCTAATTTCACGTGTTTGAAGATGTTTTGAAAAAACTTTGCAAATTTATTATTGCCATGTGAAAGAGCATAGCAGAAAACGCTGTTTCCAGCCCAAAATTCAAATTTTGTATTAATGCTACAAAACGTTTTTGTTGCGAATGCAAAAAAATACCGGTGCATATTTATACGAACACTTAGAACAAAGCGATTTATTGACGACATATCATAACAGCAACGAAACATGAATAATAAAGGTTTGACAATTTAGTAATTTGTAAGACCACCGACACGATTAATCACTTAAAAGATTCTTCTTAGGACGCTCTCCACCAATTTTTTTATGTCCTCATGGCAATAATAAATTTTTAAAGTTTTTTCAAAACATCTTCAAACACGCGAAATTAGGGGTATTAGTATAATTATGCAATGCACTTTACTGTACACGCCCTAATGCTGAGCCTTGGCTTTCACACCTTTCTCTTTGTTATCCAAAAATAAAGAAGCCCATTTAGGAGAGTGGTAACACATTTGTGCCTACCACACAAGTGGAGCCTTCCTTAACCTTCGGAGATCTGAAGTCAGCAAGGGATTGCCATGCAGAATGCCTCGTGGGTTGCACAGAGTCCCACTCTGCAGCTGCCTGTTTCTCTTGCAAACACTTCACCCAATCTCTCAGGAATAGGGCTGGTTTCAAGTAATTACCCTCTTTCATCCAATCATATATATTCTCCCTGTGTTCAGATGTGTGGCGCAGTGCGAGCAAGGATTCTTTGGAGAGGGCGACAAGTGCAAGAAATGCAACACAGAGTGCCAGACCTGCTCTCAGGCAGAGCAGTGCACTTCCTGTCCCGGAGCTCTTCTGCTGATTGATGTGCCTGAGCATTATGCTCATCAACTGCACCATGGCAAGTGTGTGGACAACTGTCCTCAGGGCCTGGTCAAGGACTGTAAGCTGCTTTATATATCTAATTTATCTGTGCAATGGGGTATTTTCATTGCCTCATGTTATTAAACGTAAAATCCAAGCGCAAAATTTAATTAAAAAAAACGGAAGATCAAGCTCATTTCTAGGGTTGTCGAGCAGTCGACACTTCCGACTGATCTAGCCGGCAATGATACTGGTAAGATCGTCTGTCAACTACTGGCTCTGCTACTTCGAGTAGTTTGAATTGTAGAGAGTAGCGATGGATTCTGTCTTGGCTTTCCTGAATACGGGTGGAATTGCTCCCTTTTTCTACATTACTTCTTTGTGCTTTGTTAACTCTAGATGAACACTCATATTTGATGTCGATGTGCTCTTGCTTAGCTTTAGCTCCTCACCGCAAACGCAAACGACCTTTTCTTTTTTGAAGAACTTCAGACAATGCTTGGCGTGATGACTTTTGAAATAAAAATGTTTTGCTTTTAAACGAGCACTAAATACGAGAGTGCGAGAGACAAGCCACCGAACAATCACTAAATAAAAAGAAAGAAGAATACAGGCCTCTCTTTATGTCAAATTATACAATCAACTCTCTACATAGCGACCCCTTCAGGACAGGCCGTATCCAAACACTGTGTAAAGTTGAATTTAGCAAAAACTTTTTTTGCTAAATTTAGTTCGGCGCCCGAGACTGGCATCGTACAGCTATTGTGTGGATATTTGTGTGTATCTATGTATGTGCAGAGTTGACAGTGCATATGAACGCAATATCTTTTCAAGTGTTTACATGGAGTCGAATTTTTTTGATTAATAAAGTCGAGTCAAAGGTTAAAAAATCTAAAAATGTTGAATTTTTGACTTCAAAAAAAAAATCAATCAGCATAAAAATTCAATCAACTGATCGAGTCGACAACAGGGGTGTAACGGAAGTAAAATTTTAAAAATGGAAGTTGGAAGTGGAAGTGGAAGTAAAATTTTGAAAATGGAAGTTGGAAGTGGAAGTGGAAGTGAAAAAAAGTGCGGAATAAACGGAAATGGAAGTGGAAGTGGAATTCCATTACACCCCTGGTCGACAACCTTACTCATTTATGAAAATTTTAAAGCGTGAACGCAATAAAGAACCTAATATTTTTAAATTTTTAGACACTAACTTGATTCAAGCCAAGTGTGTGCTGAAGAAGAACCCCTGCTCCCAAGGCTACCACGAGAACCTGCAAGGAATATGTGTGGTGTGCGACCCAGCCTGTGCCACCTGTCATGGCGCCTCGCCCACAGCTTGTGACAAATGTGCTCAAGGCTATGCAAACCACACCCTAGGCTATTGCAGACCCTGTTGTTTGGCTAACACCACGCACAACAGCTATGAGTGTAAGTATTTGCTAATATTTGCTGGAAATATTTGCTGGAAATCAGGCTAATGCTTAAATTCTATGGTGTCGTGTTTATTTATTTTTTGCAACAAATCAAATTCTAATCAATTAAATACTTTAGTGATCATTTGCAGTGATCCTGCAGTTTATTGACGCCGTCTCTAAAAAAAATTGCGTCCTTTTGGACTTAAATCATTCTTTAAGTCAATTTTCAAGCTCATCCTCATGTTTGAAAGTATTTTCACAAGGGCGCGGAACAAGTAAAAATCGTGAATAGGCGGATGCTTGAGAACCTACCAACCCAGCATTTTACCAGCCGTTTTCAGGAGACTTCTTAGCGACATGGGGGCGAGCATAATCGTGAATAGGCGGATGCTTGAGAACCTACCAACCCAGCATTTTACCAGCCGTTTTCAGGAGACTTCTTAGCGACATGGGGGCGAGCATAATCGTGAAGAAAGAGCACTTAGTGGTGACAACCCAACTCTTTCTCTTGGATGGATTGTAGACAAACGCTTCATTTGATCGCTGTAGACATGTCGATCAACTGTTCCGTTGCGTAGAAACAATCAATAGTAGAGAATACCCCCTTGTCTTTAGAAAATGCACAGGATTACTTTGTAGTGAATGTCCGGTCTTACTTGAGAGAGTAATTGCTCACCCTTGTTGACGAATACTCATCGCAAAGTGGAGGATTATTTTTGAAAACACTTAATGTAGGGGTTAAAAGATAGTGGGCGTTAAAAAATAATATATGGAATTTACGTATCTGCCCAACTTTTTCCCAATACCATAGTTGCCTTTGATAAAAAAGCTTAAGGCAAATTAGAATGAACACTAAAGTCAGTCAAAATTTTAGTATTATCTTGGCTCAGTGTTTTGAATACTTCTGATCTTGAGCAATGTCTCCAAAACTCATACTTAAGTTAGGAGTCGAGGATTCATAAACACAAGTTAATTTTATGTCTAAAATTAATCATATCTGAATACTCCATATTTTCGATTGTTTGTAAGACCATTCTATGCAGATACCTTGTTAGTGTTTAGAGGTTTACGGCTATCTTCGTTGGCCTGCCCTAAGCATTAAAAAACTTCAACGACTTGATAAAATATAGGTGAAGACTGCTCTCAACCTGCAGAAACTGGCCCGTACTCAGCAGAAGAAGGAGTCCTCTCTCAACTGGCCACTTTTTTCATGGTGATTGGGATAGTGTTCTTAGGCGCTCTTTTGGTGTACATTCTGGTTCAATTGTGCTGTCATAAGGGTACTGGTTGGTGTGCAGGCACTTGCGGTGGCAAAGCACTGGATTTGGAGTAAGTTTTTTGATCCTTTTAATCATTAAATCAGATAAGCAGAGCTGTGTGCAAAAAAGCCAAATGCCATCGAGGTGTGGCAATGCACCTTTTTAATGTTTTTTAAAAATCCCAATTAGCACCTCATCTGCCCCATAAATAGTGAGTTTCATAATGATAGTACACTTCAATTTTTTGAAGAAATTTTTAGTTTCTTCTTTTCCACTCTATTTCATTTGTGATGGAAAATTAATATACGTAAAATAATTACGATTCTTGGTCACAAACAGAAATCTTTTTTTACCCGATATACCGAAAATATTTCGTTTTATAATGATAGCACATTTTTGTAAAATCACTTTTATTGACCAATAACAGCAGATACAGACAACATACGATGCAAATAATATTTTGTAAAACATCCAGAGAATTGAATAGCCGAAAAAATTCTGTTCTCTAAGCTATCAACCAGTTTCTTCAGCAAGATTTCTGTTTGAGACAAAGCAAATTTTTTGCATCGGATCGTAATTATTTTATGCATTTTAATTTTCCAGCACAAAAGAAATAGTGGAAAAGAAGAAACTGAAAATTTCTTCAAAAAAAATTGAAGTATGCTATCATTATGAAACGCACTGTAAGTCTATAACTGCAAAGAATATGAAATGACATTTTGTAACAGAGCAAATTTTTTCATCTGTGATTTTTTTGTCCCATCTCTTTTCCGGGCATGTTACTTACATAGAGTCTAAAAACGTTGAAAAAATTATTAAGCTAACTTTTAAAGACATCCTGCAATGGTTCAGCATTAACCAAGTTCCTTTTAGATATACTCCATTGAAAACAGCCAATGAAGGAATAGAAGGCTTTGGTGGCAATGATCCTTTCGACTTTACTGACGAGGAGGAGGAAACAGACTCTTACGACGACTTAAAGGGAGCTTCAGTAGAGATGATGGTCAGGCCCTCTACCACTGCTAGTGGCACTCTAGCAGATTCGAACAAATAAAATTGGGGCCCGAATGCGGTTATCCAACTTCACCTTAAAAGTGGTTTTAACTATTATTTGTATATTTCTAGGCCTAAACCATAAAAAAAAAACATTTTTAGGATTAAGAAGATACTTTAGGATTAAAACATTGTTTGACGGATGGAAACCAGTGACTCGAACAAGCCGCTTCATGCATGAAGGGGCTAGTTTATTTAGTAGACCAGGCAAATAAAATCACTTTTAAGGTGTAGTTGGAATACTAAAATTTAGCCGAAATTAGGAAGAGTAATTTGAGTACCTGGAGTGGCTTGCAGATTTCTTTCAGAAAGCATAAGATTCGCTACAGTTTATTATCATTAGTGCCTTTCAATTATGCCTTGAGTAAGAAAGTAAGAAAATATTTAATTAATTATTATTATCTCAAAAGTTGTGGTTATACAGTCAACCCTTGCTTTAACGTCACTCCAAAAAAGTTGGGCCCACCACTAAAGTTGGTAAATTTGGTAAATTTGGTAGCTAAAGTTGGTCCAGCCGTTCTTTTACCTCAATTTTTAACATATTTTGCCAATTTTGATATTGATATCTCTAAGACAAAAGATTGTAAGGATTCTCAATTTTCATATCCTCTTTCAAAAATTTAGCATTATTGCCGTCAAAAAAGCCAAATTTTTAAAAAATAAGTGTCGTTAAATTGAAATTTGGCTTTATTGACGGCAATAATGCTAACTTTTTAGAAAAGGATATGTAAATTGAAAATCCTTACAATCTTTTGCCTTAGACACATCAGTATTGAAATTGGCAAAAGATGTCAAAAATTGAGGTAAAAGAACGGTTGGACCCAGTGGTGGGCCCAACTTTTTTTGGAGTGACGTTAAAATCGAGGGTTGACTGTAGTACATTCTCTATTTAGTATCATTGAAATGCTCATTCCTTTTGTAGATACAATTGTGATATGAATTGTAGAAGATTTATTCTCCAAAGATTTGATATTCATTTTTGTTTGCAAATGAGGCATAAATAAAATTCTGGCGTGTCGAAAAAGTTTCCAAAGTGAGCGGCTAAAACTCTTATGTTGATAATAAAAAAAAATAAAGAAAGAAAAAAATCTTCTTGTAGTGGCCTTCGGTATCTACTCTTTTGTTCTGATTTTCAACTTTCGGCTAACACATAATCTTATACTTTTTGGCAATATCAACCCAATGAACACTATGTTTTGATGTTGTTTTTGAAAGTAACGGGTGCGACAAAAGTTCCTGATGGATTTTCAAAGGCTTATCTTCTACTATCATTATTTTAGCGTCCCATTCCTTCACCAGAGAAGCTTTCAGCGTTTTCTGGACTTCATTTCTTTCTGGACTAATCATGTTCAGAAATATAAAAGTTTTGGAGGTTATCCTCAAGCGAATATTTGTTGGTCCCACAGCTAGCGCACATTTTTACGAAATTTCTCTTCACAGTAACCTCCTTTTATTCACTTTCCTGTGTAACTGGAAATTCTTACCATTTGAAATAGCAAAGAACTCAACATCCCTTTGTGTGCACCAAAAAAACATGTTTTTTACATTTTAAACCTTAAAGAGCAATAATAAAATGATAAAATTACTTTTTAGCCAACCCCACGCTTTTGCAGTGCAGCAGAATTATCATTCAAATTTCTGCTCCATTTATTTTGGCCTTTGATATTTTTGAAGTTTATTTGTTAGCTAATGCATAAACAATCTTGATGTCTTCATCTAGAAAAATCTACAATATCCTGATCACAGGTTCTAACAGAGGACTTGGCCTAGGGTTGATTCATGGAGCTTTAAACCCGAAAAAGTAGCTTTTGGGCATACTACTAAGCCTTAGGTTTAGGGCAGCCCAGCGTAGATTAGCCGAGAGCCAGTAAACTAATAATTGTCTTTTGAGATCAAGACAAAAAAGGTGTAATAAAGAATTTTAATTGCAGAAATTCTTGCCCATACTTCGTAACTGCTTAAAAGTGACTGGCCAACCGGCTATAATAATCAATACGAGCTCTGAAGATGGCTCTATAGGGTTATGCCAGGGCACTTATCCCCTGTTCTCCAACAATGCTGCTTATGGTATGAGCAAGGTAGGTAGCTCACTTACTGCTTTGATTAATTAATGTCTAAAATCAAAGGCTGCTTTGAATCACTACACCAAAGCTTTGGCATTTGACGAAAAAGAGGTGATTTCGATCGCTTTGGATCCAGGTTGGGTGCGTACTGACATGGGCAAACGTGAGCATGCTCCGCTGTCTGTCCAAGAGTCCTGTTCTGCTACTTTCAAGCTGGTGGCCAGACTTCAGCGAAAGGATTCTGGTAGATATGTCCACACCAATGGCAAGACTGTGCCTTATTGATGCACCGATACAACTTCGAACATTTTCTTACTAATTATTGTAAATGCTTCGTCTCTTCCAGCAAGATTTATATTGCAACCAGAAAAAGTTTCTATGTGCTATTGATCTGCATTAGATCGCCTTATTATTTACATATCTTTATAAATAAATAATGTCTCAGATACAAGAAAGTTATTTCAGTAAACAAATCAAATTATTTATTCTAGAACAAAAATAAATATAACAACAAAAGAAAGTATTGAAAGTACTAGTTGCTTGAGATCCACTACCACTACTTCAGAAGGCCTATTCAAGGTGTTTGTTGCAAACATGCCCTCTTTACCTTGCAATCTTTCTCATCCTGCTCATTATCCACAGCTGTTGCTGGAGAAGATTTACGTTTTGCAGATGACTCGCACAACAAGTTGACGAAAGTGGCCAGTGAACCAGCTTCAGGACCAAGCCCCTTAAAAAAAATTAAAACTAATAAAGAAAAATAAAAAACAGCACTGTAACCCCCTAATTTCCTCGTTCTTTTTAAAGTTATATATTAACAAAATTAAATACCGTAAAACCTCTATTAATACCCCCGGGGGTATTATTTTTCAACCCTCTCCGAGAGGGGGGTATTATTAGAGGGGAGGGGTTATTATTAGAAGGGAGGTTATTATTTTTCAACGTTTCAATGAGCCATAATTTGGTAGGTGAACCACCTGGCCATTCTGCACTATTTTGCCTTTATTTTTACGGTCCGTACAATGATTTCGTCGTGGCCATGTTTTCGTCATGGCCGCGACGAAATCACGGTACGTGACAAAATTGGACCGCGCCAAAATTGGACCAGCCATAATTGGACCGGCCATAATTGGACCGGCCATAATTGGACCGATCATAATTGGACCGATCATAATTGGACATGCCTTAATTGGAGCGAAACCACCCAAAATGGGACCGCATTCAAAGTTGACAAAACGTTCTAGCTAGGCTAGCTAGGCTTTCAATTTGGCAAAATACAACATCAAACACAACTCCTTAGGGGGCTTGGAGGCTTGGGGTTGAGATGCGCACACAGACTTACCTTCGAGATGAATCCGAGCAATACTCTTGACCATAAATGCATTTCAAGACTCTTCTTTGCGCAGCTCCAGTAACTAAAACATGGTGCTGTTATCAAATGATTTGCGATGGAATTTACGTATCTGCCCAACTTTTTCCCAATACCATAGTTGCCTTTGATAAAAAAAGCTTAAGGC
>BBSZ01013820.1:0-44476 GCA_000981365.1 Subanguina moxae
CAAATGAGTTGCGATCAAATGAGTTGCGATCAAATGAGTTGCGATCAAATGAGTTGCGATCAAATGAGTTGCGATCAAATGAGTTGCGATCAAATGAGTTGCGATCAAATGAGTTGCGATCAAATGAGTTGCGATCAAATGAGTTGCGATCAAATGAGTTGCGATCAAATGAGTTGCGATCAAATGAGTTGCGATCAAATGAGTTGCGATCAAATGAGTTGCGATCAAATGAGTACGAACCCTGGAACCAGCTGGCGCATTTTTAAGGAGGCGTTTGATTCCTAGCTTTGGTTTCCCTTTTTTTATTGACCATCGCTTCGCTCTTGGCAGTAGCTGGCTGAATCAGTCTTTGGAAAAAGCCACTTTTTCAGTTCTTCACTTCTGTTTTTTTGTTGACTTTTTTGGACTGTTGCTTTTCTGGCTTACGGTTGTTTCTCCCTTGCCTATTCCCCAGCTCTATTTGTTAGCTCCCAGGCGTCTGGGAACGTAGTGATCCTCCTCTGTCGAGTTATTTGGCTTTTCTCCTTTTTCGCGTTTCTCGTGCTCGCGAACAAATAGAGAACTGGGAAAAAATTTTAGTAGAACCTGTGTAAATTCGTTAAGTCGTAACAGTCGATCCAAGTACCGTTTTTTGCAGTTTTCGACCAAAAGAAGACCAAAACATTTCTTGAAAATTCACTTACAAAAAAGAGGAAGAGGAGAACCATCTTTATCACGCCTCACAAAACGGAACGACAACAAACTTTTCTATATCTTTTTATATTTTTCAACACTCTTTGGCGACTGGCTCACCGATTCATGATCCACGTAGAGAATATCACGCCAACTATCGAACTTACGATCACAGCGCCCCATAATTGCAAAAACGGGCTCTAAAAATGATGTGTTAGTCAAATATCAAGCATTCTGGTTCATGAATTGGACAAGAAAATTCATAACAACGCATAAAATCAAACCAACCATTTTTAAAACAGTCGATAATTTTTTAATTTAATTATTAGTAAAGGTACAATAAGTCCGATTGTTCCACCAAAAACAATAAGTGTCCAAAGTGGCCATTCCTTCAAAAAATCTCGATGACATTCACTTTTTTAAAGCGATCATTTATGTTTATAAAAGTTTTAAGTTTATAAAAAATTCAATTTTGGCTCAACATCTCCTGAATCCCACATTTTAACCCGATATATTATTAAAAACTAACCTGGTTCGCGTTCTGAGAAACCATTTCACGCAGCTGATCGAACATCTGACGATTTTGATTAGCTAGTTCACGATAATACGCTAGTTCACGATCTCGCACCTCATCGGCAGAATTGCAAAAAAGTAGAGCTGGCCACGATCGATATATCGCATCGCAAATATCGATCGCTCGCAATAAATTTGAACCAAAAATATCGCATCGCAATATCGCACGCAAACATTTCAAAATATCGCATATCGCATCGCAAATTCCAAAAATATCGCAATGTCGTTCAATTTTTAATTTTTAAGCGTACAAAGCCAAGAAGGAGTCAATGCAGCAAGGAATGGCCCAATTCAAAAAAAAAAGAAGACCAGCAAGTCAGTGATGCAATGATCGAAATAAAGGCGTACAACAGGTAAAAGATGCATCGACTCGGAAAAGGATCCACTGGAGTTTTGGAAAGTATGTTTCGAATCCAAAATGTTTCCAACCCTATTGTAATTTAGGAAAACGAAAAGACGCTCCCAATTCTCGCAACGATTGCTCGTCGATTTCTCTCTTCTCCTGCGACAAGCCATCCAAGTGAGCAACTCTTCTCAGTGGCAAGGGACGTCTACGACTACAGAAGATCAAGCTTGAATCCTGAAACGGCCGAACAACTCCTATTTTTGAACAAAAATCTACCGGTGTTGAAATTTATGTATTAAAAGAAATTTTTGATGTATAGATTTTGTTGAATAAATGCCTAAGGAAATATCGCAGCGATATATCGCTCACAAAATTCTCAAAATATCGCATATCGCATCGCAAGTTCTCTCAGGTCAAATATATCGCATTGCAATATCGCAAAAATGCAAATGGCCAGCTCTACAAAAAAGTAACCTAAAAATTATGTTTTAGTCAAACATCAAGAATTCTGGTTAATGAATTGGACAATAAAAGACATAACAACGCATAAAATCAAACCAACCATTTTTAAAACAGTCGACAATTTTTTAATTTAATTATTAGTAAAGGTACAATAAGTCCGATTGTTCCACCAAAAACAATTTCAAAACAATTTTAAAGCAATCATTTAAGTTTATAAAAGTTTTAAGTATGAAAAAGTTTAATTTTGGTTCATAATTTCTCAAATCTTAATAGAGTAAATACGGTACATTTTTCCAGCTCAAAAATTTTATAGTGAATACGAAACTTCTGTGCTGTCAGTTCTTGATAATGTTATTCTCAAAAGGAGCTCTTCAAACAATTAAAAGTTGACAGATGTATTCACAGCGTATTACGCATTTCACTGATATTATGGAATGGATAAATTGCTTGCACTCGTTACATCACAACTTATTAAGCGGACTAATACAATTTTTGTATTTTCATAACAAGCTAATGCTCTTCAACAAATAATAATCATTATCGTTAAAAAGCATTTATATAAAAAGAAAAAAGAAGGTAATCTAACGCCACTCTTAAAATTCTCAGTCAGTTAGCTTGAGCATATATTTTTTTATTAAGTGTTTCGCAAGAGTATCGCAAACATGAATGCCTCCACAAATCTGGTAGGTTCCTACTTTTTCGGACCCTATTATAGCGCTACATAGCACTGGTTAGTAGAGTAAATCCAGTAGATGCGCACACAGACACATCTGAGACATAAATCATTTGGGAGAAGGCTCTGGATGCATGAAAATAGTATGCATACTAGTAACTAGAACTTTGTTATGCAATATTTTTATGGACTCTATAAGGGGGTATGTAACAGTGAAATTTGACTATATAAAACATTTAGGTATATGATTTGATAAAGAATAATCAACTAACGCCTATGATGTGGCTTATATACACAATAAGAACTATTGTTTCACTAATTGGTATAATATTTAATGGTGCACTTATTTATGTCACCGTTCGTCAAAAGTAAGCCTTTAAAAGATTTAATAGTGTAGCAAACATTCAGTTAATAGATGGTCTAACTAGTCTTAGTCGCTTGATCTACTCCAAACGACAAAATTTATACATTGCGGGACATAATTATACCCCTAATTTTGAAGACTTTTTGAAAAAGGCTTGAAAATTTTTGTCTTAATTCTTGAGTTTAAACTTGAAACAAGTGATTATCTCGGCCGCATTCACACCAACTGAAAACACACCTCTCTTCTTCGTGCAGGAAGGAACCAAAGTCAATGGATCAGCCTATCGGTAAATGCTTCGGTCGAAAATGCTGCCTTGGGATCGACGTTATTTCGGTCGCTCTCCTTTGACATTTCAACAAGATGAAACTCCTTTCCATCAAGCTAGCTAAACTCAGAAATAGATTCGATAGAAGTTTCCGGATGCGATCATCGTCAATTTTCATTGGACTGCGGACAACGAAGAATCGCCTCAGAACGTAGCTAATCTCACTATGATGGACTAATTTGTGTGGCTGGACTGAAGAAAAAAACATTCAACAAAAAAACACACAACTTACACCCCTGATATCTGCTTAACAAAATGCCAAAACTTTTGTGCAATGTTGAGATGCATCGCATCGCCGTCATCACTAGTAAACTTAACACTCGAAAATGATATACAGTCAAACCTCGATATAACGAACCCCTGGGGACCAGCTAAAATGTTCGTTATATCGAGGGTTTCGTTATATCGAGGGTTTCGTTATATCGAGGGTTTCGTTATATCGAGGGTTTCGTTATATCGGGGGTTCGTTATATCGAGGTTTGACTGTAATTGGGAATTGAGACAGTTGCGAAAATGTGATAGACAAAATTCCAAATTAGAAATTTATCCGAATTGGTGAAAAAGCAACTCGAAGTTTGCCAAAGTCTAAGATGTGCTCTTTGAATTTGGCAACTTATCTTGCTGGAACTGCAACCACCTAAACCACTCAACTACTCTGCGCATTTCAAACCACTATGAGACTATGCAAATGAAGTAGTGAGTAGGTAAACATGCAAAAAGGGGATTGCTCGAGGTTGGGGAATTTGAAAACACTCTGTTACGAGTTCGACACTTATTGAGTAGGTAATTTATTTCTGGTTTCTGGGTTTTTGGCTTTCTAAATTTGTTGAGTTCTGTTCCTGGTTTCAATTTAAATAAAACCCGGCTGCAGGTCTGGTGTACACCCCAACTATCTTTGTGCGGACCAGTCTTAGGGTGGCAATTTATCTAGATGTGACTGTAATAGGTTTTAAACATTTGACCAACTTAGATCTCTTCATGGAACATGCAATATACTTATTTGCTGCAATGCAATTGGCAATGTCTTTTTAAATATTGGTTTTTTGGTGCCAGCAATACTGCTTGTTACTGGTGTTAAATTTGTTTCACTGTTTCTATGTTTTTGCTTTCAAGTGCTTTCACTTTATGGAGGAATCACAAACTTTCCTTTTTTACTCTTGATTGCCTTCGATCGTCTACTCTCCATCGCTTTGCCAATAAAGTTATTTTTTGTCTTAAATACTGATTTTTAATATTTTTAACATGTTTATTTAGACATGCAAGTATAAACTCCAAAATTTATCTAACTATTCTGGTATTGATAAACTTTACATATGGAACATACTTTGTCTGTTCCTCCTATTTTTATCATAAACCAAATTTTCAAAGGCATGTTTTCCTAATATTTAAAAAAATATAATTAAATTTTTTCAATCGTTATTATTTTAAAGCGATGCCCCCTTACAGTATCTAGATTGACAGAGTAACTTTAGAGGTGTAGTATATAACTCGTAAAACCCCACTTCTCTTACCTTTTTATTGAATTTCTTGACGGCTTCTAGAGTAAAAGTCTTTATTGCTTCCCTGGCATTGGACCTAGGGGAAGAGAGGGTGACAATAGATAGTCTATTCAAGTCATCATAATCAAAACGGCTTGTTTGATGTATCAAAGAGTTGGCTTGACTAATCAAACTCTCACTGAGCCCAACGACCACTGGTAGTTTTACCAACATTCACCGGTACCACATAATCCGTACTACTATCTTCGGGTATACCATCAAAATCCTTTCCATAACTTCCCACACGACCCATAGTTCCTTCATAATTAACAATTATTTCGGTCACTCGGCTCCTATCCACTTGCTTCTTTACTTCAGTACTACAGAAAAAGGAACTAACTTGCATATCGGGTCCTGTGACTGTATCATTGTCCACAGAGTTTGAGTTCACCCCCATCCATCCAGATTTCGGTGGCTTCTTTGCGTTGAGAGCATGTTCATTAGCTCCAGCTTCTTCATTATTTCCGCCAAAGAACATGAAATTTAGGATATCCACCAGCTGATCCAACTGCTCCTCAGACATTATCTTGGGCTGCGGTAAGAACGCTTCTTGATGAAGCACCAGGCGGCCATCTTTCATTTCCAAAATACACCTCGACACAACATGCAACGGCATTGACATTTGAACTTAGAGCAAATAATTGACCAAAAATCAAAAGCACAAGGTTCCATGTTTTAAACCCAAAAAAGAATGATTTCTCGAGCACGGGTCAACTTTCTTTCGGATCAAGACCAAGTTTCATTTGAAATCATAAAATGATCTCAAACTTATATTCGACTAGTGCTTTTGGGTTACAGGTTTGCTTTCGCAAATCTTCCTCATTATAAGAACACGATCATCTCCAAATACCATTTGCTTGAGCTTGGGATCTAGCTTGAGCAAGATATTTCCCAAAATCAACTCAAATGAAGCTGCGTATATTGCAATAGTTTTAATATCTGACCAAAAGTGTTTCACTAAAATTGTTTGATACTTCAGTAAATTCTTTATTTTACTAAACCATTCTACAAAAGGATTAAAAACTTTAGTCAGGTGTTATGCAACGTTCAAGATGTTTCAACTCATGATACATATACATATGGTCTTATGATATTAGCAATTTGCTGTGTTTGTTATTTTGTTCTTTGGATAACTGTAAAGACATCTTTGGCAAAGCAAGACAACACAACTCAGAATTTTTTCAAGTCTCTGATGGCAATTGTGACTGCAAGTGTGTTGCCTGCGGCTGTCAATTCATCTATAAATTATTTATGCCCAGATTTACAATATAAGTCGGCTACTGATATTAACTATCATTACATTGAATATAGCCTATTTTTTCTTTATCATTTTACAATACTTGTTGATGCACCTATTCTATACTGCTTCAGGTAAACATTTTCAATTTAGTACTACCACAATCGGTCTCCCTCTTTTTTTGTTGAAAAAAATCATTTTTCTCATGATATAATTGAACCTCGATAACTCATCACACTAAAAAGTTCAAGCCACATTCTCAAGCCCCATACTAACATTTTTTCGGCTATGGAGAAAAAATATTAAAATTCCATATAGTAGATCGACCATGTTCTACAAGATAGGCCAAAAGAACATCTGAATGGAATTGTAAAGTTTGATAGGTTTCCTTGTCAGCTTTTTTTCTTGGAAATTTTCCATTTTAAAATCCTAGTCCAGAAGATAACAGGGCCAAGTAATATGTGCGGCCTTTGCTTAAAATAATTATAAATTTAGTTCGGAATACAGAAAGGCTTTCCAAAAAGAATATAAAGTCATTGCTAAGGTTTGATTTCTACTTATTAAGAATTGTTTTTACGATATTTCTTATTATTAGAGACCGGATTTGTATGCCATAAAGTTGGATGCACAGCTGGGTTCGACCATTTTTACTCAATTTTCGACATCTTATGCCTATTTTGATATTGATGTATTTAAGGCAAAAAATCATAAGGATTCTGTATTTACAGGTCGTTTTTACACAACCTTTCGCTTTTAAAAAATCCAACTCTCGATTTATTCCGTAAGATCGAGAGTTGGATTTTTTAAAGGTGAAATTGTTGAGTTGTGTAAAAACGACTGGCAAATTCAGAATCCCTACGATTTTTCGCCTTAGAGAGATCAACATCAAAATGGGCAAAGGATATCAAAAATTGAGGTTAAAAAATGGTCGGACCCAGCTGTGGATCCAACTTTTTGGCATACAAATCCGGTCTCTACTTATTATGATTACAGCGCAATCAAACTTCCCAAGTCGCATTTTTTACAAGATCTAGTACAGTAAATTAATCTTATTATATTTTCGTTTGGTATATTTGGAATAAAACTCTATCCTATCAAGCATTTTTCACACACTGTTGTTGTAATAGTATTGCATTTGTAAAATAAAATGTTATATGTTGTTATATTATAAACAACGAGTACTAAAAACTGAGTAAAACCGATCTTTGTTATAGTGTATCCTCGATATGGTCTCTTTTTCCAGACCCGGGGGGTGGTGCCGTTATATCGAGTTTATCTTGACAAAAATATCAAAAGGGGCCGTTATATAGAGTGTATGTGTATGCTGAGTGTATGATGAGCGTATGCTCATAGCTAACAAAAAAAAACCAATAAAAAATATATATTTCCAACAATAACAACCCATTTCAACGAACGAAGTTTAACGGTTAGATGAGAAGAAACTGGTGATATCTGGCTGCATTTGTTTCTTTCGGGGCTCTTCGTAGAAGTGGAGTAATAGGAGACCACTGATTGAAGTGGCCATTTATCCATCTCCCTTACAGGACCAGGGCAAAAAGAGCTTTTAAATGCTCTTTTTGCCCTTGTCATACCTGAGACATAAATTACTCGAGAAATGCTCTGGATGCATGAAAATAGCATGCATACCAGAGCTTCTTTATGCGGTAGGCGCCTGCAAGGGAAGCTATGTTGAAGATCTTCTCTTTCCCTACAGGGTGAGCCCTTACTTGTCCCTTCCCCTCCCTTATACAGCCCTTCTTCCTGTTTGGTTGATATGGTTGAGTAGCCCTCTTACAAAGTGGCCTGTTGTTTATTTTTTTATTATTATGATTGGTTGCGAATAAATCAAGGAATTTTATCGAAATCAAATTCCCACAAAATTTCAATTTTGAGCAAGAAGGGAACCAAGCTAAAAAACCGAAAATGTCAAAGGTCTGAAATGGTAGGAATTTCTGTATCACCTTCATCCGATCTTTTTATTTACATCTTCATCGATTTTTCTCAAATCTTTTCATTGTCACTTTCCAACCCAGCTAAAATTTTGTCGCAGAAAGTAAATAATATTTTTAACTTTATTATGATCATTGAAGAAACTTTCAAACTCAACAACTATATGTCTAAAAACAACGTAATGCATGCTCAAGTTGACTTTTTTTCGGAGTTCGCAACGGAAGCGAGCAGGGTGTCAGCAATTACTCGAGCATTGCGGCTACTTGGAGCAGCCTGTTCAACATAGGTAAGACGGCCGGAAACGAACAGTCGATTGCCTAAAAAGAAAGTTTAGCTAAAAGTTTGACCAGCAAATCAATTACCTCGACTAACATTTTTTTGAACATAGTCAACAAGTGACCCAAACACTATAATCTCATGAATTTCTTTTTGTTCACCAACTTTGCCATCACTTCTTTGAAAATTAATGTTGGTGATCAGGCGGAAAAAGCCTAACTTTTTCTCGTTCTTTGCAGTATGGAATGTGGGATTCTCAGCAACACCTCCAACTAATTCAACGCGATTCAAGCTCAAATTAGCGTTTAAATTACTTGATGAATCAACAAAAATGACAAAAACTTTTCACTCACCAGCTGTTAGCTCTTGAAATAAGGTTTTTCTTAGACTTATGTTTAATTTCAGCAGATTGAACTTGGTTGTCAAGTTGGTCCGATATCTGCTTACTGGCCGAAGAAGCAAAGATACCGGTGTAAGACTCATGCTCGGAGTTCTCTTCTATCCTTCTGCCAATTGAAGTAGAAATGAAAGACTGGGAAACACGACCAGCAGAAACCTTAGCAGAGAGAGCAAAACCCAATCGAGAAAGCAGCATTATTGATCCGAATACAGAGTTGTTCTAATAATAAAGATTTACACTTACTATCATAGAATTACAATTGAGAAATTGAAAAAAAAAATTTTTTGATCCAAGCATGTAGAATATTTTAGCAGGAATGCTATCATTTTTTAAAATAAGTTGTCACCAAAAAGGTGGCAATTCGAATATAGTTACAGACAAACCTAACTAAGTTGCGAACCCCCGATATAGCGAACATTTTGGCTGGTCCTCAGGGTTCGTTACACAGTAAAACGTGGATATAACGGACCCCCGATATAAACGAATAAGACGACTAAGATCAGATGTTTGCAAAAAACGAGAGAATCGTAATTTTTTAGCTTTGATTTGATCAGCTGCACAATTCTGGAGCTATGCTCATGGCTCTTGAGTTTCTCAGTTGCATTTGCGCTGTTGAAGAGCGTTTTAAATAGGGGTTGAAGATAAGGGTAAAAATGCGATTTCTACACGCTGTGGGTTAGGAATGACTGAAGCCTGGTCAGAACTTTTTGTGTGGCGACTTGCACTTGTTTCTCTCGTAATTTCAGATCAAACAAAAAAATTCAAATTTTCATTCTGCTTCTGACTACTGGAAGCACTAGTCGCTCTTTGAAAGGCTCTCACTAATGATTTCTTAACTAGGGTTGGCAAAGCTTCGAAATGTTCGAAGCTTCGGTTTGATTGAACCCTTATTTCTTGACCCAGTACCTTTTTCTGACTTCTTTATCATTTAGCTTACTATATGCTCCAAAATGGAAAATTCAGCAATATCCGAGATTGAATTTGATGAACAACAAGTCGACAGTGTAAATGTTTCGTGGGGAAGGTTTGTATTTCTATACGTCGTTTTGCAGAAGATTAGTTTTTAATAACCACATATAGTGCTATCAAAGAAAAAGTCTTGAGCGAGACGCAAAAGTTTTTTGGGGTGGTATCGCCTCAAACAGCAATTGGCAGCGATTTTTGCGCAGCAGACGAAGAAGACCTTAAATGGCAGCTGCGTCGCTTTCGTAATATCTTGTATGTCTCCAATTTGCAGATAAATAGCGACCAGATATCACGTTTAATTGATTTCAGCAAGCAATACAGCGCAAGAGAAGAGGCTATCGCGGAAGTGCTCCACACAAATATTGGTTACGTGTTTAACTAGTGTTTGCAAAAGCGGAAATCAAAAATTGTACAAATTATCTTTCAGGATCTGTATTTCGATTTTGTGTAAGCTAAGTGCAACTTTTGATATTGTCCCGCTTATTAGAGTAAATACGGTATCTGTGAAGTGGATCTGATAGAATTTAAGAAACTGGACGGTAATAATTAGTTCCAAAAGTTAAGATAGGAACGTCCGATAAATTTCTTGTCATTTTTCCGGTTTTGCAAACACGTTATTAAGTAAAGAGAAGATTATGTTTTATTTTTTAAATTTAGGATCTCTAGAATCGCTGAGAAGTTGTGTCGATAATGGTGTAAATCAAGACTCTTCGAGAGCTGCGTTTCCAAGCTCAGCATTCTTTCGTTCGGTTGCGGCTGGTTCAATGCCTCTTTGTAATTTTTTTTCGGCGAATATTTGTTAATTCTCGTGATTCAAATATCCGATGATTCACTCATCCTTTTTAGTGTCTCTCTCAAGTGTTGCCGCAGACTCTTACCCTAGTCAAGTTCGATCAAAGGGATTTTTTTCAGCTTACAACATCATTGAGGAACACATTCCTGCAGATCTTGATTCCAACGAAAAAAATGGGAAGAGATTACCTCAAGATGTAGTGATAAATTTTAAAGCGTTGTATAGCAAATGTTTGTGCTTTTATTGTTTTTAGACTGATATATTCTTTGCTAAAAATGCCAAACGCGGTTGTTGCAGCAATTTTTATCTGCCTTGTGGGGCTCCGAATTTACAGAAGTTAACAAAACGTATGCCGAATAGTCCACAATCATTGTTACGGTTAACGCGTCAGCCTCAATTAACAAACTTGGATTACAGGTTACTGAATGGACCTTTTTGTTTATTGTTACTATTCTGTTTTAGGGCTTTTTTTAGTTATTGGGTCACCGCAGTGCAAATAATAGTCATGCTATTTATCCTCCTTCACTATGGCATTGGTTCGGATTTCACTTCTGGTTTGGGAGTAATTGAACGGTCTGGGAATGTAAGCGCTTGGGCTGTGCGCGTCTAATATTACTTTTTCATCCCGTTTCATAGGTCATGACGTCCTCTTTGTCTCTGCGACGAATTATAATATGGGAGCAGAATAATGTTTGGATCGGACCAGATTTCGCCGACTTGGTACTTTCCACATTTGGGTCTTTTGAGCTGGATTAGCGTTGTAGCAGGAGCTATAAACGATGTAATTTTTTGGTTTTTGCAGGTGCGCGCGGGAGCAAAGTATACACCATGTATGAGGTACGATCATAGCATTTATGAACAAGTCCAAAAAGAACGACAGGAAGAAGCAGAATCAACTGGTTTGTTAGCACTTTTTGGGCTAATTCCTTCAAAATTTGTGTTTAGGCTGCTGTATCAGATTGGGTGGTTGTTACCAAACGTAAGTTAGCTTCTTTTTGCTGTGATGCCACTTTTATTCCCAAATTCTTATTTTGAGCTTACTTGCTGCTATTTGCATTTTAGATCTGAGTGCCCAGTAGGTTTATAGGAAACTAAATATAATTTTATGCTCTCTTTTCGCGTTTTAGAAACAATTTGCTCGTTTGGTAAAGTGGTCGAGTACTTTCGCGCATGGGAAAGAGTCAGCAACAAGGGTTGTCTGTGGGCAGGATCCGCGGTATATTTTAGATTTGATATCATGAATTTTGATCAGATACAAGTATTTTCAGGTACTGCCGTAGTCCTAAATCTACGCCTCCCTTTCAGTGGAATCCTACGGATATTTCTAAGTGGCCGGCTCGTTTAGTCATTTTGACATTAGATACTCATACGCATTTTCCAGATGTGTGAAGAAGCAATTCCTGAAAAGTCGATTCCTAGAAACGCTGAACATATGCATTGTGAAATTACTGGTTTGTGAACCTTTTCAAAGTTGTTTTTGTTACTTTGTAATTTAAGGGCGCCCTTGTTGCATACAGGTTTTCGTTGTACTTTTGTGAGATCCAATATTAATTTAGGGTGTCTTTAAGATGCATGGCCAGTGTCGTATAACTACTAAAGAATATTGCGATTTCGTCCGTGGAAGCTACCATCCTAACGCTACGCTGTGTTCTCAGGTATCAAAATAAGGCTTTGGTCTCGCATAAAACTTTCCTCCTCTCTCACATTTTTTTTTATCAAATCATCACACATTTTTGGGCATAAAACTAAGCCCTAGGCTTAGGGTAGGCCAGCGTAGGTTAGCAGTGACCCAGCGTATATCTTCCTCCAAAAATACATCGTTCTCCCAAATATATTTCTTCTAAATATGTCTTTCTCCTAAAAATATAGCTGAGATTCAGGCCTACATTTTCGAGTATGGTGTCAATACCCAATTATCGGGTGGCTGAGCCGTAAAAAATTGTTAACCACCGACCGTCGTGACGAAAGAGAGGGGGGGGGGAGGATTAATAGAGGTTATACGGTAGCTACATCTAACTGTAGCCAAAAAATGTTTTTGTGTCCCTCATTTATTTAGTCGATTCATTAAGGTTTCTTGCCTCAATGATGTGTGTGGAATGACACCTTTTTCGAATCATAAACCAGATCAAATTCATCGTCTTGTTACACCGCTTTTTATACATGCTGGGTCTATATTTTTATACGGAATTGGGTTGTTAGTATATGGTCTCATTTAGAATAATCCGTTGCATCATCTCTATTATTTTCCAAGTGACCATAAGTGCGTAAATTTTGTTGAAAAACCTTTTGCATGAGTAGGTTTAGCTTTTGTTATTTTAGTGAAAGGACTTGAAACGATGGTCGAAATGGCTAAATTTATAAGTACTTAATTGTGTCTTTAACTTTTTAGATTGGTTGGCTGCGGCTCTCTATTATTTACTTCTGTTCGGGTATTGGTGGCTATCTAGCTAGTTCAATCTTTGTTCCTTATATGGTGAGTTGTGTTGTCGTGGTATTTTTTAACTTTAATTGAAACTTAAACTTAGCCGGAAGTGGGCCCAGCTGGATCGCATGGAGGCGTTCTTGGCGCGCTTGTAATCAATATTTTGTACAATTGGTTAGTTTTTTTTTGGCAAATTGTTGATGATTACTGTATTTTCTTTAATAGATGGACGTAAATAGTTAGAAAAAGTCGTGAACTTATAACAAGGCTTTGATGATAGCGTATATATCTAATCTAATTTGTAATCAAAATTTGCTATGTTACTAAGATACTATCATCAGTCAATCCTGTACTTAATTTTAAATATATCAGTCTGTAATAAAAGGAGCGCCAGTTTAAGAAAAAAAATGTCAGAGCCGTGTAAACTGTCTTCGCTCATTCTGCCGGCGCCTTTTTAGCGCTCGCCGCTGACGCTCGTGCAACTATCATGATTTAAGCCCTATCCGTCCGTCAGGTTAAAGAAAGTCAAATCCTCGGAAATTCTTGGAGAACCTGCAGAAAAATTTGTTTAGGCGTTTTCTGCGAAATCCTAAGAGAGTTCTCCTGGTTCATCTGAGCATTGCAGGGGCGCTTTTTGTTACAGGTTGTGAGTAAATTATGTCTTTGGTGTGTTAAGGTTTTTAGGATTTCTTCCATACGTTGACAATTGGGCACAACTGGTCGGATTTTTGATTGGATCTATACTTGCACCAGGTTGTTAACCTTAAGTGATTTATATTTTCATCACTTTGGCCTTTCTGAGGTTACAAAGTTACACCCAATTAAAAAAAATTTCTTTCGCATGTTCTTCGATCGATTATCTTAATTATTTTTAGCCTTGATCCCTTACTTTAATGTTCGTGCTCGAACACGTCGTTGGCGTCTAGTCATTGTTACTGTCTCATTGTCTTTGACTTTGTTGCTCTATCTTCTTCTCTTTTCGGCGTTCTATGCAAATTCAGTTCTCAGCTATCACAAGTTATCAAGCCTTCTCAATTGTCCCTTCTCCGACAGCAAAGTGTGCGACCAGCAAGGTTTAATACTCAAAAGCTGGCTTCCGATATAGTTGTGGTTTATGTGTTATTGGTGTTAAGACTTTTAATAAAAATTACCGTATTTTCTTTGATTACGGCTGTGGAGTGTCCAATCTTTGGCTATCTAAAATTATTTTTTGTATATCAACAAATGTAGAAGTGTGCAGGCCCCCTAGGGCTGGTCTCAGGGGGGAGGGGCGTTAAATCGAGGTTTGACTGTACAACCGAATCCCTTATGGACTTCTAATAATTTTGAAGCCGCTTTCTAGTCAGTTTTTCTTCCTAGTTGAAACTCGACGGGAATTTTTGAGTGAGCAATTACTTGTGAGAACACATCTCGTATTTATTGTGTCGTCTAGTTGCACCATTCCCTTAATGCCTTTCGAAGACACAATAGATCTATTTCACTGCTCACGGTTTCATTCTGATCTCATCCAGTCGACATCTCTCCAACAACTGCTATTGTTGGTTTACCTTGTGGAGAGTTCAAGTCCACTCATAACTATGCAACTTCTTTTTGAAATATGTATGAAGAGGTCTTCAACTGTCATCATTCCCAACTTTCACTCAATCTATTCTTTGCACAAATTTCCCAATGCAACATTCAGTAAAAAATCTTTAGTGAAAATGTGGTTTCTCTCAATTTCTATTCTATCGTTGATAGCAATGCTAGATAAACTCCAGGCACAAATGCTAGATCCCTACACTGCACTATATGGTGGCGGAATGGGAATGTATGGAGGTAACTTTTATATAGTGAAGGCCTCTTCCATACTTTTCGGTTGTAATACTTTGCAGTCAGCCCTAAAATTATTGGCTACATCTTTCTTCTGGTACAAATATACTTCTGGTCCCTGTCCCAGAATGGATACCGTTTTTTCCTTTGGTCCCACTATTGTTTTTTTTTTCAAAATTTTTCGAATCCTTTTTATTTTGCTCAGGAAAATGGTACGCAAACTGCTTATTTGTTTGGTTTTTGGGCCCACATGAAGCACAAAGTCATGTGGACCTATGGGACCAGCGATACTTTGATGGATAGCTAGGTCTTTCAGGCAGTCCATCGTCAGATCTGCCGAGCAAAGAGAGCCAGACGAATTTCCAAATTCGTATTTTTGAGACAGTTTTGCCCCATTGTTTTGGCTATTTTGGATTCAAAGGCACCAAACAGGCCCATAGGAACAATGGACAAGTAAAATAAACCACGGATTTGAAATTCCGCCTGGCCCGATTTTGTCTCACCCAATTTTGGCGACCCGCAATTTACCGTGTACCCTACGGGCTCACGTGATCGTCTTTGAAAATAGGCTGAAAGAGTAGTTTTGGTTTCCAATATTAAATCTACGAGTTTGGAAAATTCCCATTTTCTTCAATAAGCATGGTCTTTTAATGTTGCATCGACTTGTGAAACAACCTTTTTCCTACAGACTGATGGTAATATCCAGAATAAATTTCATTGTGTCAACAGCTAACTAGGAGAATAATAAAAAAATTTTCCAGCCACTTGAAAAGTTTTCTTTAAGAAATACTTTATTGAAAGGATGCTTTTTAAAGTGTATCTATTTTTTTTAGGCTACAATCCCTATCTCTACGGGGCTGGAAGTGTTGCAGGAGCCAATCCTATGATGGGCATGTATGGAGCAAATCCTATGATGGTGGATTACGGCAGCGGTATGGGGACGATGGCAGCAGGAATGAATGGTCTGTTAGGCGGTTTTGGAGGACTTGGCTCAATGGCTGGATTGGGCGGGTTGAGCAACTCTTTTGGTCTCATGAATCCATCTCCTCAATTTATGGCAGTAAATGGTATGATGAACAACAATGCAGCATTTGGTGTCAACTCCAATACCAATAACTTTGGCAGCGCTGGCTCTCCTTTTGGAAGGCAATTCCGCAATCGCTACACATCCGGTTAGTCTCTTTTTTAATTTAGATGCAAATTGGCGGCTATGTGTTTTTTGTTAGACATTTTAAAGGTAAATAAAAGAAAACCACGCTATTCAGTTATAATCTCCTCTCTCCCAGTGTTTGGTTAAATGAAATGAATTTTATTTCATTTATGTTTCAATTTCATTTAACCAAACACTGCTCCTTTCCACTAAGAGATAGATCCCCGAATTATGAGTACAAAATCAAAATATAGTCTTTGGAAAATATAGCCAATTGAGGTACGGCGAAACAAGACTGGTCATATTTAATCCCCATTTTTTTTAACTAAAATAACCTGTTCCTTTTACATTTAATTGTCTGAATAGGGCAGCTCCTCAAGTTTCACTGCTAGGTCTACCCATTTTTTTGCCTCAATCTTTTGTTGTCTTTTGCCAATTCTAATATTGATGACTCTGAGGCAAACAAATCGCAAAGATTCCGAATCTGATATTCCTTCTGACAAATCTTAACAGTTTCACTATTAAAAAGGACGTCTCTCTAAATAATTGGCAAAAGACAACAAAAATTAAGATAAAAAAGTTAGCTGATCCAGCTAGTGTTTGAACTTGAGGAGGTGTCTCATTAAAAGAGTTGACTGTAAATACAAAAAAAACATTTTAGGCGGTGTTGTCACTCGAGAGAACGACGGATCAAACAAATTCTCAGGCTGCGGCTTCACAATGAAGAAGGAATGCAATCAAGTGACTTGACCAACTTTAACTACTACATTATAAATCGCTCGCAATAAAGGGTGGGATCCAAAGTGCGAAGTAAACTAGTGTGTTCTACTGTTTTCAACTAGAATTGGCTGTGTAAAATTTTTACCTGCAGGGTGTGTCAAAAAACTTGACTACCTAAGAAAATTTTTGGGTAGGTATCCTTGGGTAGGTAGATATCTTTTTGAATATCCTAAACTCAAACCTTTTTTACTTCCCACTTCGACTTCTACCCTCGATTGTGGGCTGCTGCTTATATTGGAACCTTATTTATTTAATTTTTTAAGCCAAATAAATTAACACAACCCGAGTGCTTTAGAATGAACAATACTTATGCAGTATAGTGGTAGTTGTTAAGTAGAGTATAATAGAGAACAAAGTTTTAAGCGGACACTGAAGGTACCAAATGGAAAATAGTTGAGAACAACTCAACTATTTGATTGAAAAGAGTGGGTGAAATTTTTGAAGGAAGTGCGAAATTTATGTTGTAGTGGACTGTGGAGGAGGCTGTGCTTCCACTCGCGGCTGCGCTACTTGAACTGCCCGCAGACACTTCTATTAGAAAACCCTTGATGCATTTGAAGATCAGCTCTGCTCTGGACATGCACCTCAAAATTAACAGTTAAGAACAGTTATTTATTACTATTTATTTATTGCCATATAACTTCCGTATTTTCTCTAATAAGACCACACCTTCTTGATTTAAAATCGTATTTTTGGTATTATGTTTTTGACTCTTTTTGCAGACGACTCTCAGGTAATTTACCAACCAAATTTTAGCTCATTATCTTAGCAAGAATTTGGGTGGTGAATTGCCTGAAAGTCATCTACAAAAAATGGGTAGAAAACAGAATGCCAAAAACACGATTTTAAATGAAGGGGGTGGCGCTTTATTAGAGAAAATACGGTAATTTATTTATTTTTGTCTATCTGAGCTAAGCTTCTTTCTATATGGCCCTTACATACACCTCTCTCTCCCAAACAGAAATTTTCTATTTAAGGTTAATTTTTGGACGTTACTATATTATACCCATATTTTCAATTTCAAAGCTCACCAAGACACAGTCATACTCTAAAATTGTTTTGGTTTGAGTTTGTAAATTTTTTTTGGCATTGATTACCTCATTCATAGCTTCCAACAACAGTAGAGGCAAGGAAATACTTTGAACGGCACATTTGGAAGAAAGACGGATAATATTTCTAAGACCACCAATACAAGCATGTCGAGAAGATATGTCTTCAGTCTGCATTTGTGTGTCCACAACCAAATGATACACAACCTGCAAATTTGCGCACATTTTTTGTTGTGGCGAAAATATCCGAATTGATTTCAGTGGTATTTGTGCTATGAAACTATTTATTTGTGGTACGAGGTCCGAAAACTATTGTTTTCAGCTGGAGATGATGATCAGCCTCCAAGCGGGATATGCTGTGTTTGCAAAAACGAGTCAAGAAAAAATATTGACTTTCGAAGTCAGCCGAAATTTGCGCATCTCAACCCCAAGCATCCAGGCTCCCTACGCCCCCTCTGGGGGTCCCTTGTAGGGAGCTTGTCCCTTCAATAAGTTTACTTTCTCACGATAATTTTTCCTTTTAAGTCAAAAATAGGCAGAAGAAACACGTTGTTTGGAAATATGAGCATTTCTTATAAATAAGCACATCAGAAAGAAGATTCAACGTCTCAAAATAAGCCTTTTTTTGACCCTACTAAAGTGTGCTCCTTTAAAAATTTTGGAAACTTTATTTCACAATCCCATTATATACAAGCAAGCTGTTCACCTGCACAGAACTCAAATTGGAATGACATGTTATGTAGACATCTCCCGGCTGAAGCACCGCTTCGTCATAGACAAAATGGTCAGAACTGTCATAAGCACTGGGAGAGTTTTCGGATTGTAAGCGTTGCCTTTCAATGTTACATTTGCGAACCTTAATTCACGATAAAATGATTATTCAAATGAAAAACGAAAAGAATACCTCCATTTCCACTTGCTTCAATTGCGCCTCCAATGGGTCAAAGTGGAGTTCAGCAGATTTTTCACACAATCTAGCAAATTGAGTTCTGTTTTGGATGTGATAGAAAGGATCTCTTCCAACCACCAGCACCACACTAGTCAAATCTCTTCTATATAAGGACATTAGCATTTGCAGTCGTCTAGAGTCTAAATCAACATTTGCAGAGTTGAGATCGCCGGATGAGGGTGCTTGGCAGAGATCGCTCAGTCTGTCACACAACAATATTCTAGCGTTGTGCATGCTTTTCATTTGTGCTCCTAAATAGTGAGTCAGGAAAGCTATGAGACCAGTCAAATTTATACCGTACTTATTCTAATAAGCGGGCACCCCTAAATTCAAAAAAATGTGTTTGTGGCATTGTGTTTTTGATCTATGTTTTGCTAGTGTCTTCTCGGCATGTCATATACCAAAATGTAGCCTAAGTTATAAGCTACATTTTGGTATATAACATGCCCAGAAGACACCAGCAAAACATAGGTCAAAAACACAATGCCACACACGGACTTTTTTGAATTTAGGGGTGCTCGCTTATTAGAGAAAATACGGTAATTACTTGTGTATAAGAAACGCACTTATTTACGACCACTACTTATCTCTGCTCTGTTTGTTTGCTTATTAATTTTCTATTCTTTCACTGTATTTCGAAACGCAATGCTCTATGCTCTGCTCCATGAATGGTTCAAAGAAATCGTCTTGAAGTTAGAACCGTAAAAAGCTTATGCAAACAAAAATTTCGATCCCTGTTTTGATCATAAGACTGATCTAGTCCTCTTAGATTACCGATATAAATTGTGAAGCTTTCATCCTTTGAAGATACACTATTTTTTGCTGACCGCGTAAGCTGAGAATCGCAGGAGGTTGATCTAAAACAATTTTTTTCAATAAAAATTTTAAACCTTTGAAAAAGTCGCTTCACTTTCGAATATTTGAGGTTCCAGTGCATTGAGTCTTTTTCGGCGCCATAGCCACCTCTTTTACCGCTCCATCTTCAAATTGGTTGTTGTAGAAGAGTCGGTCGATTAGTTCTCTGTAACTGCGCCTCTGTGATTCTGAGAGTGCGTCAATTTGGTTAAAGTAGTTGGTACTGATTTGCTGGAAGTGTTGTGTGAAAACAAATGAAGATACTTAATTAATACTTATGCAGTTTACCCCCTACATTTTTATGCGCTAGAGACAATTTTTCATTTGTTCTTGAGTTATTCTAGTTTGTTTTAGGCAACAAATATCCATACGACCTGTATGATCGACTACTGAATTATGACGATGCTACTTTTATCGCGTGGTTGCAGAATCTGAAACTACCTCATTCAAACGAATCTGTGATTGCGGTGCCACAATGCGTCAAAAAAAAATTAGCTGATGGTGAGAAGTATTCTATGTGGAGATGCCCTACTCAAACTCTGAACAATTTCCACCAGAAAGAGCGAACGAACAATAACATTTGCAGACATACAATTCAGCAATTTGGGAGCATAAGTGGAAGAAAATGTCAGGTCCAGCGAACTTTCTTCTCCACACAAAGTCGGACACGTAACTTTCATAGAGAGATCTAGCAGTACAAAATCGTTTCTAGCGCATAAAAATGACACTAGAAGTAATATTATAGAATTTTGAGCCGTTAGAAAAAATTCAAAAGTGTGGAGGGTAAACTGCATAAGTACCGAAGTAAAAAAAAACTGAATAGACTCACTCTAAGTTTTTCACTAAGCATGGCCAAATTGTAAGAATGTTGCCCGATATTTTGTGCATCCTCCACCGACACCGTATTCATTGCACTTTCACAAGCCTTACTGAAACGCTCCATTTCAAAATCGCGAGCACGGACCAAAGAGCTCATCTCAAATAACAGGAATATGATTGTATAAATGACTTTAAAGAGGGGCAAACTTTTTGGCATACGAATCCGGTTCAAGTTAAATTTTGTGGGCTAGAGTATATAACAAGCTAATGGCATAATCCAACAGAAGTGTGTGTGGCGCAGTGGTACAAGTTCCAGTTGTTCTACAAGTTGTTTTCCAATCGAAGTTGGCAATAGCGCTGTGCACTTGGGAATTTCTCCGGATTTTGCGAGAGTCGTGCAAATTTTAACAAGAAATTTGGATCCCGCTTGAAAAGTTAGTCTATTGATGTTGAAACAGACTTATTATATATTACAAAAGATGGTTGGAATAAAATAAAGGTAAGCCACGGTCAAAAATCCGAGATAAAGTATAACCACTCTTTAAGGAAAAAAAAACTGGCATGAGGTTTTATTTCATTTCCTATCCTATAGCTGCTTATTAGGTAGGCAAGTAGTAGGATACTTTTTTTGCAGGATTGCAGGTTCGATGTGTACATTCCTTCTAAATAGGGTTGTCAAGCCGAGCGCTCGGCTCGAAAATATCGAGCACTCGACAACCCTGCTTCTGAACTTTTTTTTTGTACAAAAAGCTATAAATCAGATTATCGAAGGCCACAGCTAGAAGAGCGGTTCGATCCTTGCAAATGCTGTATCCCATTTTTAAAACGATTTTTTTCGCCAAGCTCTGAATTGGAATGTACCGGTATATAAAAAGTTCTTAAGTTTCACAACCCTACAAAATTTGCGACAAAAAAGACCTCCTAAACTGGGTTTTAGCCTGAAACCTGCCACGTTATAAAAAAAGTTGCCCTAATGCTTATCCTCTCGACTAGCCAAGCTGCAGAAAGAAACATGAAAAGCAAACCCATCTGCCAGCCCCTTTTTAAAAATAGCTACTTGGTCTGACATCTCCGTTTCAGCACTAACTATACTTGACAACTGAGCAGGTGAAGCCTTCTTGATAACCGCCTGAAAGCGTTCGTCAAATGGAATTGCCGAATGAACATTGTTTTTGGAGTCCTCTGACTTATGCTGAATGGTAGTTGATGATTTGAGACAGTAATAATTTTTTAGATTAGCTTACATTTTTAAAGTGACCAGCCAACTCCAGTATGCCATCTAATGCACCATCTTTTTCCGCCAACGCTTTGCTGACTTTGGAATCAGCCACCGAGTCAAACAATTTTTGTGTTTCAGCAACAACAAACTTCGCGAAAGCCTTTTTGATCTCTAAACTAAGTTAGTCGCGCCTTCTCCTATTTAATCTACATCGCTAGAAGAAAATCACCATCATGAAATAAGATCGGCACAGTTTCTTTAGCCAGTAAGTGTCCAAAGAGGTCTTCCGGTTCCAAAAATTCTGGCAAAGGGACCAAAAAGAAAAAAGTAACTTATGTATCAGCATATTGTGACATTTAACAAACAGCTTACCTCTACATCATAAAATCTAAAATAAATGTAATTATTCTAGAAAGAAAGACCAATAGAGTACATTTTCCTACTGAAGTTGCCTCTGTTTATCTTGTAACTGAAGGTTTTGACGGTGCGAATGTCAGCCGTCACTAAACATCAGAAATGTTACCCGTAAGGGGTATAATTTTTTTAAGGGGTGGGAAATGATATAATACAGTAGAGTGGAAATTAAAATACCGTATAACCTCTATTAATCCTCCCTCCCTCTCTCGTCACGACGGTCGGTGGTTAACCATTTTTACGGCTCAACCACTCGACAATTGGGTACTGACACCATACTCAAAAATATAGCCCTGAATTTCAGCTACAGGGGTGGTTGAGTCATAAAAAATCGCTGACCACCGACCGTCGTGACGTGAGAGGGGAGAGGATTAATAGAGGTTATACGGTATGCTCTGAGACATTTTTCAAGCTTAATTCTGACCCACTTTAACAAAAATCAGTTATCTTCACATTTGACCAGGCGTATTTTGTCCAGTACACATCTTTTGACTCGTATTTGGCCGCTTTTTGCAATGGGGTGCACAGTTCTGGCGAACAATTATTTGACTGGAAGCTGAACATCTCAAAAGTTTGTTTAAAATACTTTCGTCTCTGAACAAATTCAGGTTCAAATGCTTTAAGTAGAGCCTACTAAAACAGTGTAAACAAGCTGTTTACTTGTTTTTTTTTTCCAGAAGATGTGTATTCTGACAGCATAAATAATTTCTCCAGTTCTAATCAACCGAGTTTTAGAGCTATTATGGCATATCTAAGCTTGAGTAGTCAGCATTCTCGTTACTTCACTAATCCTTGTGAAACAGATCCAACTATTTTGTCGACTGGAGTCACGGATCCATGGCTGCAACAAAATATCGGCAAACTTTGCAAACGTCTTGTCTCTCGTCAAATAACCGTGGAAGAATGCGCTGAAGGTATGCTTTTGCGATTGGTTTAGCAATTGACTGAGAACGAATGTTGCCAAGTATTTGTTTTAGGTGGTCCATACACAGGCATTGGAGGTGTCGGTTATGCTCTTCTACGAGTTGCAAAGCTGAAATTTTCTTCTCCATCCGAATATATAAATCTTTGCGATCAATTCTTGGAGTATCAAATGGCTTATTCAAAAGTAAGTTTTTTTGCGTAGGAATGTCGAAGAAGCCGAAACGAATTATTATTATCGGTTTTTCGCCCGAAATCGGCTTACCAAGAGAAAACCCGACTCTGCTGGATTATACTTGTAGATTCATTTATTTTTCAAGAGTATTGTTCGGATTCATCTCTCAGGTAAGTCTGTGCGCACATCTCTAACTCTCAAGCCCTCTTACGAGGGAGACGGGTGTTTGGAGTTGAGATGCGCACACAAACATACTTGAGACATAAATCGTTCGAGAAGCAGCTGTGGATGCATAAAAGTAGCATGCATAACAGAGCTTCTTTCTGCGGTAGAGCTCGGTTGGCAAAACTATTTTCAAGATCGTCTCTTTTCCTACAGATTGGGCCCTCCTTAAAAAGTGGCCCATTACTTGTCCCTTCCCCTCCCTATAAAGCCCTTCATCTCTTTAAAAATGGTGAATAAATGCTTCTTATATGGTCAATGTACCTAGAAAAATCAAGTATTTTTTGGGGTGGGGAGCGTATAATACAGTAGCGCCGAAAAACCCTATTTTTTTTGTTTTGCACACGACTAGTTTGTAGCTTTTGATTTTGCAGGATGTCTCTCGAAGCAGATATACCCGCTATCTAACCGGCACTCTTGGTTTGTATTGCATTCAAGGGATTAGTGAGAGCATGGCCGGCAAATCTATTGATAAAATTTGTGCCAAATTTAAGAAGCTGGTTGATTTTGTGATTGAGCCTGGCTACCAACCAAGTGGAGACGATGAAATGCTGAACGGGAGGGCTGGATTCCTCGCTGCTGTGTTGACTATGAGGTACACCTTTGTTATTTTCTGTTTAAACAGCCTTTTTATACAGAGTGGAGACGGGCCATCAAGTCATTTCCGACGAAGAAGTCCATTTAGTTCTACAAGCCATGCTCAAATCAGGTCGTCAATATGCCAAATCACACAAATCACCAGCACCACTGTTCTATCAGTGGCATGAAAAGGAGTATTTGGGTGCAGCACATGGTTTGTCAGGTATTCTGCAGGTAATTCTCAGCTTTTGGTCTCTACTGCATCAATCTGCTCAACAAGAAGTCATGCAAACAGTGGACTGGTTAGTCAGCATCCAGACGAAAGATGGCAACTTCGCTTCCTCCACTGGCCACATAGGCAAACCAATGGGCGAGAATGAACTAGTGCACTGGTGCCATGGAGCTACTGGAGTTATCCAAATGTTGATTGTAGCTTATTTGGCCAACCAAGATCAAAAATATTTGACGGTAAATTTTTATCATACACAAAGACAGCATTCATTTTTAGCTGATTTAGTCCGCTAAGAAATGCGCTTCCTTGATCTGGAAAAAGGGACTGTTGAAAAAAGGACCAGGTATGACTCTTCACAAAATTTTTAAGTTTTAAAACAGTTAGACTCTACTGCGATATACCCCCTGTCCAATATTTTTCTTAAAATGTGTTTTAACCTCTCTACACCCATTCCTATGCGCTAAAAACGATTTTAAAGTTATTTTATTATATTCTCATGCCAAAAAATAGGTTTAAAAAAAACCGGACTTTGACTCCCCACGGTAAACTACCTTACATTAGGGAATTCTACAATGTTTTGGTTAGTGGAGCTGGGCAAAAAGAGTCTTTAGATGCATTTATGGTCAAGAGTCTTGCTCAGATTTACCTCGCAGGTAAGTCTGTGCGCGCATATCTAACCCTTCAAGTCTAATTTTTACGCCTCCTCCTACGCCCCCTTTGGGGCCTGAAAATTCAGCCCAGCCAAGCACAAGCACTCAGTAGCTAAAATGTCTTCAGGACTCCGAATTCGAAAACAGAATTTTCAAAAGTCGCTTGTTAAGATATGGCTGCAAGCAAGCTGGTCACTATCCCAAAAAGCGGTAGTTCAACTTTTGGTCATGTCTCGGCAACCAAGCCATTTTTTTTATTTGACTAAGCTTAAAGGCTGGAGTTGAGATGCGCACACACACACATACCTGAGAGATTAATCACACGAAAGTGACCCCAGATGCATATACATGTATGCAACTAGAGCTTCTTTATGCGGTAGGCTCCAGTTAACAAAACTATTTTCAATTTCATACTTCTAAGTCACAAAAACTCATTTCAGAATTAGTTTAGCTTGGGGGAGCAAGGGAAAAGTCAAATTTTGGTCAAAATTTTTTTTGTTGTTGAAAAACCTGTTTTCTAGTATTAAAGTGTGCTAAAACTTACTTTAAAATATTTTTTAACGTATACAAATTGGTATAGAGGCGTTAAAACACATTTTTGAAAAAAAAAATTAGTGGGCTGGGAGAGATATATCGCAGTAGAACCAAAAAATGTTTCTAGGAATTTGCCATGGCGTTGCTGGAAGCGGTAATCTATTCTGACACAGATATTTTTATATTTTTGATTATTCTTGTAGGATATGCGTTTTTATTAATGTATCGCTTGACTTCTGAGGAGCAATACTTGTTCATGGCCAAAGCATTTGCTGCTGTACTAATGGACCCCAAATTCGAGGTAGTAAAATAGGGTATTCAATGAAAAGGTATAAGATTGTAAAGATTCTGAATTTGTCAGTTGTTTCTAGAAAACTCAGCAGTTTCGCCTTCAAAAAAGGCAACCCTCGATGTACCGTCACCTTTGTTTCAAAAATGGTTCGGCTTTTTTGAAGGTAAAATTGTTGAGTGGTGCAGAGACGACTGGCAACTTCAGAATCCTTGCGATTTTTTGCCTTAGAGACATTAACATTAGGCTATTAAGAGACATTAGGCCAACCCTAGTCGACTGTATTAAGATTTAAAAACGTCATTGAATTCGATGTCAAACGTAGCATTTTTTCTTAACAAAAAGTGACCATCTGAGCTTCTTTACGAAAGAATCGTTAACTTATAATAAAGTCATTTTTTAATATTATTGGACTACAATGTTTACCTTAATTTCCGTCTTTTAATTCCAGCAACATGCCAATGTGCCAGACAATCCCATGTCATTGTTCGAAGGTTGGAGTGGTGCACTGTGTTTTATGACCGACCTCCTACAGCCCACAGCAGCACAATTTCCCTTGGTCCCGATCCTTTTCTCATAATTATTTACTTCAAAAGGAAGATGGATAAAATATTTTTTACAACATTTTATGCATATTTTACCTAACACCGTTCACAATGAGGCAATGCTACTGGCAATCGGCTGTGGCCTTGTTCACATTTAACCTTAAACTAACCTTAAACGGAGTCAGTGGACAGTGGCAAACTAAAGTGCAGAATAGACTAGATCTGTTGTTATAATGGGGAATAAAAGTTTTGGTTGACCAAAAACCATGTGGGATGTAAACAACAGAAGCACCAAGTAATGCTTATATGCCATTTGAAAGAGGAAAGATAGACCTTCAAAACGGCATCTTTGAAATAATTTTATAAAATAACATTTCTTGTTAAAAAAATAGCCTAAAGTTTGTCCAAGGACTTTGTTTACGTTAGAATGCCCTAGCTAGTACAGAAAAAAGGGCATCACAACCGGAATGTAAGAAAAAAATAATAACATGAAGTGGACATCCACTTGGTTCATTTGGTACCTAGACCATCTATTAGGGTTGCAGCTTTTGCATAAATGATCCTACAGACCTATGCTTCGTAGCCGCCACCAAAAAGATATGCCGAAAAATGATCAAGGCACAACTTTTGGATCCGACAAACTAAAGATGTGCTGACGCTGTTTTTTCCCCGAACTTCAGCTAGCACCACTTACTTGGAAAAGAGCAACTCAATTTTCTATAAGTCACATTTATTAGATTTCCTAGATTTCGCTTAACTTATTTTCCAAGCAACCTCTTCCGCTGTTACAGCTTCTCTGGATGAACTAAATATTTTTTGTTGTTGTTATAAAGATATATTTATGGTTCTTCCGGTGATTCCTCACAGACTGACCAAAATCAGTAGATTGAATCGGCGGAGACTAATTAAGAGCGCATTTCTGTTTTCTGCAATGGCCTGCTTTTCCAACATAATAAGTGGGTTCTGCTTTGTAAGAAAAAAATGAAAGTATATGCCCAAACGTAGGTATGTCGACAAACAGGCAAGTTATTTCCTCTCAACCCGGAAGCCTTAGTACCACGGTTAAAAAAGCGAAGAGCGAGTAATGTGGAAAATTCTGATTTGGTCTACTTGACATTCCATTCACCAGATTTTATTCTCCAGAACCAGTTTAATGTCCGCTTGTTCCAAAAATTTTGAGACCACAAGATCCATGAAATGAGGCATTGAAGTGCTCAAATACTATAAGAAATGATTACTCCATAGTTTCATGATTAAAAGTCCACTAAAAGACAGAACTTTCGCATATTAGAAGCATCATAGCTCACAGGATTGGGGGAATATATCCTAGTACAGTCAAACCTCAATTTAATGCCCCCGCCCCTGGGAGCAGCCTTAGAAGGTCGTTAAATCGGGGATCTAGTTACTGATATTTTGTGTGGAGACCAACCAAATGGAGCCTAGGGAGGGGGCTCATAAAAGTCTGTTCGATTGGGGGCTGTTAAATCGAGGTTCGACTTTAGCGCAAAAAAGTTTAACCCATGCTCTGTTCAGTTGGTTGTACACCTCAGAAGTGCTCAAATACTATATTTTTCCCAATCGAACAGACTTTTATGACGATCTTTCTCTTACGCCACCCACTTACTTCAAGGTATTTATTTGTATCAATGTTCTCAAAAAGGGAAAAATCCGGAATAGTTTTGCCAACCGAGGAAATTTTTCGATCGGCAACTTTTTTCATTTAGAATTTCTATTCGTTACTTTTATCTGAGATTTCCGATCTACTAAACGATTAAAACGGTGTTTTCTGCAGCTTTCTTTCGTAAAAACCGATTTTTCAAAAAAAAAAAATTTTTTTTTTTGACCTTTTGCCTTGTGGACCAAGGCATTCTAGGCCCCTTACGGGGGGCTACCGGGCTCGGGGCTTGGAGTTGAGATGCGCACACAAACATACCTGAGAAATAAACTGCCCGAGAATTTGCAATTTTGTCGCCTTTTTTTGCCCTTTTACCATGTTTTTCTCACTGGACTGGCAAAAAAGAACAGAAATGCATTTATTTCTCAAGAATCGTGCTCGGATTCATGTCATGGGTAAGCCTGTGCGCGCATCTCTAACTCTAAAGCACCCTTACGGAGGCGACGGGGGCGTAGAGGGCTTGGAGTTGGGATGCGCACACATGCATACTTGATAGAAAGATCACTCGAGAAGCAGCTCTGGATGCATGGAAATAGCATTCATACCAGAGCTTTTTTTATGAAGTAGGCCGCAGTTAAGAATATTATGTTGAAATCCCCTCTTTCAGTGCTAAAAATGGTTAGTCAAGGTTCAAAAAAGAACGTTAAGTTTGGTCCCCCAAGCAAAAAAGTCAATATTTTATTTTGAAAAATCGGTTTTTTTAAGAAGAAAAGTTGGAAAAACGCCTTTTTAATTGTTTTTAGGTCATAAAAGGTATTTAAGCTGGAGGGAGACGTACTTTAGTGTTGTTAATGGTTGTTATTCAACTAATTGATTTCCAGAATGCTACGCTAGGACCTTGGCTGTAAGCTTGACTTCTGATTGTACAAGTAATAACAATTTTATTAGCTTTTGCTGGCTAGACCGTAAGTTGCGAGAGTTACTCGCCATTCTTAACTGTTGTATGATGCAGCCGATTGCAGCACTGACCGAGTTCCACTGCACAGATGTGGACATTTTCTCAACAGACGATCCTTCAGATGTGACCACAAGTGTTGAGCGTTTGTTCTTTACTGTGCCGAAATCCATTTTGATAAGTTTATTTAGAATTTATTTAGAATCCGTACGTCGCTCTTTTGTGTTTATGGTAAGCAGTTATAGTTTAGACCAGTTGTATTCTAAACATACGATCACCGACTCGTGACTTTTTTGGATTGGAATCTCTTTTTTTTTTTGAATGATTGCAATAATTGATACATGTATGGGCTCTGTATGTGTTCGAGGGTACGCCCAAAAAGTATGCCTTGGTGCTTCCTGTTGTTTCTTTATATGTGTATATTTCCTCAGGTGTATTTCTCGTTGAATGAACGCTTCTTGTGGGAAGGGAAGAGACAGTTCCGCCGGCTGCAATCTCTTTGCGCAACATTTTCGCGATGCATTGGGCTCTTTGCGCTAGGTGTGACTATTCTGTGCATATCGTCGGGTTTCTGTGGCTTTGCAAGAAGGGAAATGTCAAATGTTCGGCTAGATCGCTCAGGACGAAAGTATTTGACCATTTGATTGATGTGATTAATACCATGGTGTTTGAATAGTGCAAAGATGTGCATTTAAAAGCTTTTGAAGACATTTCAAGAAAAAAAAATTTGTGGCAAAAGTTTTTTTAGTCATTGCTGTTCAGCAGGGCTCAAATCCGGTCTTTATTTACACGGGCAGATGATACACGTATTTTGAGGCATTTATATTTGGGGGGAGGGAGGTGATACAAACTTTTGGGGCGAGGGGGTATAATTCAGTAGAGTCCAGTCAACATTTCATGAGAGGAGTTTATCTTCTCTAGGGTTTACAGTCGACGCTCGATTTAACGGACTCTAAGGCACCGGGCTCAGCCGTCCGTTAAATTGAGCTGTTCGTTAAATCGAGCGTCGACTGTATATTCTATAGAAAATACACTGTAATCACCAAGAGCCTGCTGTTTGTAACCATAATCTACAGTCTATTTATTGTGCAGATTGTGGGTGGTTCTTTGGACGTGCTCGGCTTCATCAGTATCATGGTCATTTATTCGTATGGTTTCTAATTACTCTCAAAAAAAAAAAAGATTTTAGATATGTTGTGTCAGAAGAAATGCTTACAGAACACTCCTTGCTGCCACCATAACCAATATTTTCGCGGGTTTGACTGTTGTCTAATTCATTTTGGCTGACCACCATATCGTAATTTTTTTATTCGCAAACTAGTCGAGCACCGCTCCACCCCTCCTCATAGTAATGTTTTTGGATCGCTCTGGTGCCAATACTAGAGTTGGGGCCCTGGTGACAGGGTCCTAATACTCTTTCGTGTCGGTCACGCAGTCGTTTTGGTTTTGCAGGCCTGATCTCTTATAGGGTTCTAATTGGGGTCTATGGACTAGCCTAATTTTAGAACATGGTTGGGTACTAGGACATGCTTTACCCGGCCGCGGGTCATACCAGTACCATTCGCCCTTGTGGGTGGAGAAATATTTAATAGAAACAATCCATCTGAAAATATTATGGGTAAAACGCACATATTAATAATTATATGATGCAATAGGAAAAAGTTTCTCTAACCCATTGCGGTGTCTTCTCAAACCCAGCACTTTACACTAGTTTGATTCTTATATACCCTCTGTATTTCTTCAGCCTTTACTGTCCTAATTTTTGTAATAGTAGTTTTTGTTACCTGATTTTTGTTACTTAACCCTGAAACTAGCACGAGGGTCTCATCCCTGAAGCTAGGACCAGGGTCTCATCCCTGAAGCTAACACCAGGGTCTCATCCCTGAAGCTAACACCAGGGTCTCATCCCTGAAGCTAACACCAGGGTCTCATCCCTGAAGCTGGCACCCAAAAAAAACCCTACTCAAGAAAAAACTCAACTCAAAAAAAAAATCCAACCCAAAAAAACCCGGAAACACCTCCCAGTGCTGGCACCAGTGGTCGCAGCCACTGATGCTGGCAAATATGCTTAACTATCATAAAATTATGATGACAAAGGCCTGAGAAATACAGAGGATATATAAGAATTAAACAAGTTTAATGTGCTAGGTTTGAGAAGAGACCGCAAGGGTTAGAGAAACTTTTTTCTATTGCATCATATAATTATCATTATGTGCATATTACACATAACATTTTTAAATGGACAGTTTCAATTAGATATTTCCCCACCCATACGGGAGAATGGGAGGAGATATCGGTATGACCTGCGGCCGGATAAAGCAGGTCCCAACGTCCAACCAGGTTCTAAAATTAGGCTATACATACAGAATCCTGTTTTTACGGAGAAGATTCGCCGAAAAATGATCGGCACAACTTCTGGGTTGATTCCTATGGGTAAATTGGCTGTGAGAGAATTCAGCTAGTGTCAATTCCGATTTCAAACAAATTTTGTAACACCACTCAAATTTACGAATTGGCGACTTTTTGAGTTAGAAAGTTACAAGCTGGTTGGTCAGTCATTTACTTGTAACACAGTGTATGAATGTAAATCTAGTCAACTGTAAGTTATAGGGCTTGCGAATTTTTGTTGCATCATTGTTGTAAGTTTCATAGTCAAATATGTCTACATAGCTAACCATGTACCACATTTCCTGTGTTAAACTCGAGGCGCCTATTACAGGAACTAGGGTAGCGAATTATATTTATTCATCTTTTTTTTTAGTATATGTCTTCAGTCTCCAAAGAAGTGGGCAACAAGATCTACAGGGCTTCAGAGATGGACGATTCATTGTTTGAATACTCATATGGATTCTCATTGATTTTACTAAAGGCGAGGGCTCTATCCTATATTGGGTACCGATGTTATACCTAGGTCCTCCCTGTTGTTTTAGACTCTTTTAAGAATTTCTCATACGCTAAAAAAACGATAAAAAAGCTATTTTCCGTCTCTTTTCGTCACAAAAAATCGGTTTTTGGAAAGTCGACAATTTTCAAACGTTGCCTTGGGGGACCAAGGTAAGCAACTTTTAAAAATAGTATTTTCTGACCTCAGGTACAACATATATGCATACAACTAAGCCTTAGGCTTAGGGTAGGCCAGCCTAGGTTAGCTGAGACCCGGCGTATACCCTGTGCAAAAAAATCAGTACCCAATATAGGATAGGGCCAAGATGGGTCTGCCATCTGCAATTTAACCGATATTAATTTGTTTTGCAGATGAGTTTCCTGTCTACTGAAATAGCTGCTCTATTTTCCACTGTGGTCTACATGTCCAAAAGGGACGAGAGGACATACAATCGCTACCAAATGAATACTATGCTAAAGGTTGGTAACACCTACATTTGTTTAGAAAATATTGCACCAATTATTCCAATAAAGTTTCCTTGCAACCAGTCTTTTAAAAATGAGACGGAGCTCCATTTTTCACCTAGAATTTAAAATGATAAATGATCTACGCACCCACCAAAACGAGATGATGTTGGTGTGAACCACTTGATATCTGCCCCTTACAAGGACCCTTAGATGCCTTAGACCCCCTAAACTAGACCATTTGAACTGTCCTGTTCCACAGCTAACGTGCGCTCACCAACCCTAAGTCTAAGGCTTAATTGTATGCAAAAAGCGTTTTTACCAATGTAGTTTAGCTCCAACCCTCCTAAAATAGACAGACACGCCGCAATCGAAGCGAAAAGACGGCGCAAAAAGAACCATATCGTCTTCCAGCACGACAATGAACGTTATTTTGAGCGTCATGTCGTCGAATTCTTGAAGTAGATGGTGAATACTCTTCCGAATAATTATCTAAACATGTTTTTGTCGTTTTTGTTTTTGTTGAATGAAATTTTTTGAAAAAACCGCGGATAATTATGCACCAATCCAATAAAAAATTACTCGGATCAAAAATAACTCAGCTCTGAAATAGGTTGAAGAAATCAAAAATACCTCGTGATCTTTGATCCTACTCGGTTGGTCTGAAATATTATAATAGAGTAGATAGATTACGCATAACTCGTGATCCAAAACTCCAACTCCATCCACCTGGAAGCGGCCCCTGATGTTTGATTTAGAAAATTTAGAAGCCAGCTTTGGCAAAATATGAAAATTATGAATTCGGAATTAGGTTCTCACACATGAAAAACGCCTTAAAATTAGACAAAAAGAGTTCAACACCTGGGTTTTGTTCAATCTTCAATAAAATATGATTTCATTTGTCAAAAAACAGCCTTATTTGCTAGATTTAATGATCAAATTGTGCTTTATTACATAAAAAAATACAGTTTTAGAATATCCGTGTGGACAACCAAGTGGAAGAAAACATACTAAATGATCGCTACTACCAACATGGCAGATTCAAATGTCTCCAAAGGGCTTCTCGGTTTGTATTTATAGTGTCTTTCTAGTGTCCTTAAGTAATTGTCCGCCACTGGTTTTCATCAATGTCTTATTTAATACCTGAGATCTTTCTTTTGACCGGTTAATTAGCATTTTATCAGCTCTACTTTGAAGCCTATTTTCTCTTAACCTCATTGTTGGTTTTGTTGGTTGTAGAAGTGCATCCATGGATGAGTCATTGAAATCAGCAAACCCCAGGCCACGCAAAACCCTCTACTTGCAACCTTCAGAATTGGTAGAAGAGTCCACGTTGGAAGGGTCTGCAAATGATGCCAGAAGTGACGTGACTTGCTCCACTCTCACCGCCTCTTCCAAACTGTCTCAGTCCACTGGTCCTTCTGGCATGCGCTCTAACATAAATGTACACTTTTACTCGTCTTAAGTAAACTTTTGCATTGTTCATTTTTGCAGCACTCTGTTCTACATGGATTCTATGGGCATGGAGATTCGGGCTATATTTAACGGAGTTTAGAAAGGAGATGTTGTTGCCACACACATTGACCAACTGGTCTAAAGGTGGGAGCAGGTCGTAAGCATAAGCAAGAATACATAATTGATTATATTGTTGCTATTTTTCATCTAAATAATCAGTAAAGGAAAAAAACGAAAAAAAATTATTTGCCAACCCAATATAATGTGGTGTGCTTAGTTTGTGTGTCATGCAAGAAGTTAGATCAATTTCTTACGTTTTTATTGGAGTTGCTCAATTACTTAAGCTGCTCAATTGGCCTTTTAAAGTGATTTTACGATTAACCAGATGATTAATTAACCAGATTATCATACAAAATTGGTCAAGACCTTTAAAATGAGCCAAACAATATTATAACTCAATAACAATCATTTAGCAACCCTACTTCCTATATATTTACAGCAAAAAGCACAAATGAACAGTACTAATCAAAGAAATTCAGTTTGGATGCATACCATCAATATTTTCAAGCACAGCAAAAAGTTATGGGGCTAAACTTTGGTATAAGTCAGTCGGTCAAAAGTGACTAAAATGATGTCCCATCAAATTTTTTGTTGCCAAAAAAGATAGAAAACATCGAATAACTATCGGGAAGACACTTCTGAAAAAATTTTGAATTTTTTCCTTGGGGAACCAAGGTAAAGGCATCGCATTCAAAAAGTCGTCTTTTGTGTCTTCCCAATAGTCATTCGATGTTTTCTATCATTATTGGCAACAAAAAAGTTTAGAGGGCATCATTTTAGCCACTCTTGAGCGACTCACTTATACCGAAGTCCGGCAAGTTATGGCACTTTCAAAATTTCAAAGCTACCGTGTTCTCTTTAAATAAATGGCACCTCCCCCCCTAATTCAAAACCGTGTTCCTGGCATTGTTTTTTTGTCCTACTTTTTGTAGACAGGTCTTAGGCAATTTACTACCCAAAGTGCAGCTAAGATAATAAGCTAGAATTTAACTGTTAACTTGCTTGTGAACAGTCTGCAAAAAGTAGGTCAAAAACACGATTTTGAATTAGGGGGTTAGAGGGAATACGGTAGCTTTTCAGCCAAAAATTAGTGTCTTTAGCAGATGTTAGTGGTGACTTGAAATGAATAGACAAGGCATTATTTTACGAAAAAGTTCAACATCAAAATGTAGGTGTGACGATCATTTATTTAAAGAATCAAGACAAGAGAGCTTGTGACAAACACACAAATGTGAATGGCAAAATAAAAAATGCCAAAATAACTATCAAAAACCAATCATTGCCTCTTTTTCCGTTCTTGACAGACAAAAACATATATGAAAAAACATATTTGTTTGTTACTTGGCTAAGAACTGGGCCAAAATTCGGTGACTTAGATAAATTCAGTGCTCCTCTTCTTCTACGTAGCTTGGTGTTGGCACAATGACATCTGAATATTTATTTTTGCTTTCGTTTTCGGCACTTATGAATCTTTTCTTCATTTTTATTTCTTGCTCTTTACTTTGGAAGAAGTATGCGTTTGCTGGCTAAAATGAATGAAAGGCTCTCACACTTCTTATTTCGTGCTACAGTCAGTGTTTTCAAAAATGAAATGGAATTCCATTTTTCATCTGCAATTTTATTTTACTTTGGAACCTCTTTTATTATAAATACAATCATGTGTTGAGCAGTTGAGCTCGTTGACAATTTTGACCGTGATCACGAATTTACAGAAAAAAGAGGCTAAAAAGGGCTCCAAAGTAACATCAAAATTTTAATCGGTGCAATAGCTGTTTTTGGATGGGAAGAGACTCTGCACCTAACTCTTTACTTAAATGGGCGTCTTTAACATATGGAGAAGTAAAAAAGAAACCATCTACAACGGCAGAACCTATGATCAAAAAAAAGCTCAAACCAGTGGAATTCAATCCATCAATATCGGGCTCTTCAGCAAGTGTGTCTGACGGTGTCTTTTCTCCATCAGTCGCCATCTGAGAACTGTTTTTGCGTTCATTGTCTGAGTTTGAGGAAGGCACTTCCTCCTCTTCCTCTTCAAAGCAAAAAGTCTGCAAATATAAATAAGTAGTAAAAAGTGCAGGAAATAAGATATAATAAAAAAGATTCACCTGCGATTTCTTCATCTTCATGTTCCAGCCCCGCACCTGTTGCCCAATGGAGTTCTGGTGCACAAATTCTGCCTTGTTTCTCATTGTAGAATAGTGGTCGACGGTGGACTCGTGGGGCATCAATCTGGAATATCCAAGAAGACCATTTAAAGCAGTCAAATAAAACACTAAAAATTACGTCATTGGAGAACGAAAGAAGTAGAACCTAGAGAGATTAAAATTAACAATAGAAGCAATTTTAAAATAATCTAGTAAAATTTACGTAGGATAATGGACTAAATTGTAGCAACTTGAGGCGTACAAATCAGCGTAGCGTTCCACTTGAGAAGCAAAAAAGGTAGTTCTAGAGCCGCTGCGAAACAAAGAACCAATCACACCCTGCAAAATAGATAATCTTTAACATAAATATTTGACCCTATCAAGGCGCATGTAATCCCCTATTTTTTTTGCTTGTTCTGTAAGAGAAAATATGTTTGAAAAGAATTAAAATGGCTGTTTGTTCAAAGATGGGGCATGACTTATTTTAAAGAACAGAATATTTATACGATATACCCAACAAAAAGGAGAACCTGTCCATTTGCTTGAATAGGTTCTCGACCTCTAAAGGTTGTCTACATTGGCGCGTTACAACCAAGTTTGACTGAATATGCAGCTTACCAAATTCCGGAGACTTTTAGTAAAAATTTTCTGGGTTATAAAGACTAAAATACGCAAAAATGGTTTATTTAGACAACTTGAAGTATTTAAGTCTGAGACTGATAATTAAATAAAACCAAATCCAATGTAATACCAAACAAGATAACATATTACAAAACCTACATATTCTTGATCCATTTCGTAGGTGACAGACTAAACTGATTCACATGATTAAAGATTAAGCAAAAAAAAACAATTCTACTCGAATCGAGTCCAAAACATTGGTTATTCTTGGCTTGTCCTTAGTGTTACCATCCAAATTCTTGTAGATGTCGGCCATCAGGGAGTCCAACTCACGCAGCTTTTCAAATAATGGCCGTCTGTCGGTCCACACAGTCAACTGAAAATAGAACTCTCAATTGATAAAACAACTAAAATAAAATTCACTTCATGTTCGAGCTCTGGCACCACCAGAAATGTCCGCCAACCACGCGCTTTTTTAGATCTCTGAAAACAGCTTTACAGTATGGAAAACGGCTTCAATATTTTTGAATACCGACCAGAACGTCTCCAAAAATGTGATCTCCCACATAGAGCACTAAAAATGGGAAGTCAAATATATAGTGCTAATTAAAAAGAGTCTACCTACCATCCTTCCCTCGAGCCTTCACCAACCTACGAAAAGAATCACAAGATCCTAGAAAATAAATTACTTTAAGCAGTGTTCAGAGTGAGATTGGTTAACCTCCAGCATACACTATGCCTTTCCTTAATGGCCCCGTGTGAATGCCGATTTTTAAGGCACCAGTTTTCGTGTTTACCTGAATTAAAATAGATTATCATTAACTAATATACAGGGATGTCGTAAAGGGGTAGTTAGCCCAGTAATTACTCTAAGAAATGCTAGTAGTTCTCAGTTTAGATATGTTAGATAGAGCCAAAACCACCCAAACTATCAAAGAATCATTTAAAACATTGGAATAAAGCTCAAAGAACCTACACTATCGCGAAAAAAACCAGGCTCAGGATGGATAACTTATCTGCAGCTTAGATAAACCAGCTGGAGAGTAGGTAAAACACTCATATAACGATTTTCATTTAAGCGAGGTCTTGAAGCGCCGAGCACTGGCACCAGTTTAGTTGCACCAAAAGGTAACAAAGGGTACCAGTAAAGCCATCAAGCCGGTAACACCACAAAAAAAAAGGTCAAACAACCCAAACCATGAGACACTGTCTCAACGGTAGGTAAACCATTTTGTGGGTGTGTGAACCATCTAGAGAGTAGGCAGATAATCTGAAGGGTATATTTACCAGCTGCATCCTAGTCCTAATTACAATAACACAATTTTCCCCGTATCTATATCATACTTTAAATATAAAAACTGATAGTCTCTTCCAGGAATCCTCTCTAAATTCTGTTTACACAATTCCACGTAGAATAGCGCAGTTGTTGACCGTAAAAACTTTGTTAGAAAATGAAGATTTTCACTTTTTCAGTGAAAATTTATTTAAATATTTTTAAAGGGGGTACAAAAGAGGGCTAAAAATAGGTTAAAGGGGAGGTTAAAAGTGGGTAGAAAATGGGTTCGAAGGCGGGTTCAAGGGGGTAGAAAGGGTGTTGATAGAGAGAGGGTGGGGATTTAAAGAGGCTACAAAGGAAGCACAAAGAGGGAACAATATGGACCAAGACGCAAGGCGAAGCGTTTCCCTAGGCCAAGTTTAAACGTAAAGCCTTTCTATTGCCCAACCAATACTCCTTTCCTAAGATGGATATCATCTAGTTTATGCATGAATGAATTTTTATTCATTCATCTTTTTCAATTCTTTTCAAGAAGGAAGCCCACAACTATTTAATGTTGACTAACCTCTCTGAAAACAGTTCCCTCAGCAAACCACAACGGCTTTCTAGCATCCACCACTGTGATGTCGAAAAATGAAGTCCAATCAGTGCCAAGCAAATATGTCATTACACCCTATAATCAAAAGCTTAAATTTGACGCAAGAAAGGTAACAGACTCACATTGGTGTAGGAATAATCACTGTTAGTAAGCAAAAAGGTTTTGCGTCCTGATTCCCTGAGTTGCAGCAGTAGCTGGACAATTCGCTCATCTTTTTCCACATAGTGTTCCAAGTTCCCCAGTATGTTCTTCTTCATGTCACTATCAAAATGCACCCAATCCACCGCACTGAAATAGATAAATTGTAATTGAATTATGAGATAAGTGGCTTGAATGGAATGAAACTATTTCCATGTATACATTTTTGTTTTAGTGGTTGCGTTGTAGACACTTACTTTGATAAATCCCAATTTAAAAAGTAGGATCACTTATTCAGGGGAATAACTAACCTTCGAATGTCTTGGAAAATCGATTTGTAAGACATGACCACTTCTCCACTTTTGACGCCCGTTTTATCAGATGTTCTGAATTTTTTAAATTGACTATACGCTCAAAAAACAACCTAGACCTACTTTTGGTATGCAGAGCAACTATCGAAGTAGTCCACAACACATGCAACCAAATAGGTTTCAGGCAGGTTGAAAAGAGTGTTGAGCACATAGATCCGCTTGTCAGACAAGTGAAGAAACTTGTCTGCAACAGTTTTTTTTTTTAAATAAAAACCCTAACAATACGTCCCCAATGGTACGACAAAAACAAAAGGATACGTTTTAAAAGAGAGGAAGAAGAAAGAGAAAAGTTGCTCATGAATGCCGTAACATTAGGAGTTCTCAACAATCCAACTTAATATTCTGCTTCTCTTGGATTGGTCCTTGTGGCCACTCGCTGAAAGATCATGGAGATAGGGCTCTTTACGCAATTATTTAATGAAAAGCTCCACTCTTTTTTTTCGACGGCTTCTTTATTTCGCTAACACTAGACAGGGTTAGGTAAAAAGAGCAACGGCAAAAAGAGCAACAGATATAAAACTCAATTTTGTAACGGAATGTGAGGCTACGGCCATTTGCGCACATTTATTTATAAAGGCTTCCAAAACGGTAAACAATCCTGTTGCTATTATTGCCTTGCTCTTTTTACCCGCCATCCACTAGACATATTCAGGGAGTTTTCTGAAATGCATATTAATGGATTTCAGAAAAGCAACAAGCCAATAAAAAGAAGGACAATCTGTCTTTCTCGTTGTCGTAACATTGGGAACGTAGTGTAACTATAAAGACATAAAAGCAAACATACTTGGATAAAGTTCTTCAATTTCTGCACTAAACTTTCAAACTTAATCCACATGTGACAATAAAAAGGAGAAAGAGGATTACGGAGTAAGAAAATAGAAGCCATGTACAGCCACCAAAATATTGCCAAAGCCATCCACCTAAATCAAATGATTGCAATTAACTCTTTGCTCAGCTTTCCCCACCTTCAATAAATTTCCGTAAACATAGTCGAACCAAAGTCCACGAACAGGGAAAATGGGGTTGTATTCAAAGGAAGCGAATTCTTCTGGGTCTAGAATTAGATCATAAATTTACCGTATTTACTTTAATAAGCGGACAGTGTCTTCTAGACATGTTATATACCAAAATGTAGCTTAGTATGTAGGCTATACTTTGGTATATAACATTCCCAGAAGACACCAGCAGAACATAGGTCAAAAACATAATGCTAAAAACACATTTTTTTGAATTTAGGGGTGCCCACTTATTGGAGTAAATACGGTATTAGGAGGCCACTTTGTAAAAATTATTTACCCGTTTCCCTTACCCTACTAGGGCAAAAAATGCTTCTAGACGCATTTTTTGATCAATGAGTATTGCTCGAATTCATCTCACAAACATACCTGAGACATAAATCACTCGAGAATAGCTCTGGACGCGTTAAAATAGCATGCCAGATCTTCTTTATGCGGTAGAGCTCAGTTAGCAAAACTATGTTCAAAATCTTCTCTTTTCCTACAGAGTGCGCCCTCCTTACAAAGTGACATAAATACACTTAAAAATGGTTTTTAAACGCTTTTAAAAAAAACTTGATTCGGGCAGGGGGATATATCTTAGTAGCGCCAAAAATATTATCCAAACATACTTACATCCAATGGAAATCATTCGCTCAACAATAAGACCAAAAGTCATGCATTCCATCTGAGGGGATTTGTAGCCTGGAATGCATTCACAACACATCAGTCAATAAAAAGGGCAAAAAGTTTACCGGCCAAGGTGTAGTCCATGTCAAATCCAAAGAACTGGATCTTTTCCATGCACAAAGTTCGGTTGACAAACACCCTGAAGCCAAAAAAATTAGACCAACATAAAATTGTTTCAAAGTAAGTATTATATTTTGCTCCAAAATACCTTTGCTCGGGAGACTTTTTGTGAGTTGCCCCGTTTTCAGAGGCAAAACCATTGGTTGGTCTGAGCAAATGAATGTCCCTACTCTTCATCTTATTAGTTTGGAGACCATGGTCATTAGCTATGCTACTACTACTACTAGTACTACTGCTACAGCTGCTGTTGTTGTTGTTTATTGGGTGGGAGTATTGTTTCACTTCCGACATAAAGTCGGATTTACTGTAGAGATCTGTGGGCAATCCCATCAAGTCCATACAGTGAAATAATTTAGTAGTAACAGCAGCAGCAGCAGAGAAATGGTTGCATGCTCCTTGAACAAACTAAATTTAGTTGCAGAAAATGCAGTCTACTTCTCCATCACATGGAGAACAACAAGAAGCTGTGCGCAGCCTGGGACACCATCAATCACACAACTATCTTCGTCTTTCCACCTACTGCTTTATACATCCCGCAATCAATCTTCCTCTTTTGTCATACAAAGAATAAGAAAGTTGGTCAAAGAAGGAAACAGAGCAATAGACAGTAACGCTATCTACTGTTAAAACACCTTTTTTTTCGAAATTTTTATCGCACTTTTTGTGGCAGACAGGGAACATGTTGAGAGGTGATAACCACATGCACACTAAAAGCATTTTAAAGAAGGAGAAGAAGTTGAAGGAACACACTTTTTGGCCGGGTCATTAGAATAAAATGAAATTGATTATTTTGTTGAACAATAAGTGAAATGTTTTCTTTGCCGTTTCTTGCATTACACAAAGGTTAGGTCATATGCTTAGACGGTTTAACCTAGGAAAATAAAAAATTTAGCCACTTTGACAGCTTGTCAATCAAGACATACCGTATTTACTTTATTAAGCGGCCATTCCCGCTTATTTTTCGACCCTTTGCTGGGGTGCCCGCTTATTAGAGAGTGTCCGCTTAATTTTCGACCTTTTCTCGTACAGTCGACTCTCGATGTAAGAGCACTCTCGGTATAAGAGCACTAAAAAAAAATTTGGTTGGCCGATAAAGACAGATAAAACAGACAAAGTTTACCTTCACTATAAGAGCACAAACTGTCGGTCCCAATGGGTGCTCTTATATCGAGAGTCGACTGTATCATAATTCAAATATTTTAGGAAGTACAATGGAATCGATCTCAAACAACTTAGGAAGAGCTGCAACTTCATCAGCTGGGGTGCCTGCTTATTAGAGAGTGCCCGCTTAATAGAGTAAATACGGTATGCCTCCTTAATACCGTAAATATGCCATTGATTGGGAACTTTCCGATAAGCGGGCACCTTCTAGTCATTAAGCATAAGAGTGACTTCGCAATGACTTTTGAATTTGAAAATCTTGACACTATTGGATTATAGCCCGCCTTTCCTCAAAAGAAATCTTTGCACCCCCAACCAAATTTAAGCGCTCCAAAATACGTGTACCATCCGCCCCTAACCTAATCCCAACTCTCAAGTCCTCTTCACTTCTTTACGGCGAAGGGAACTTGAGAGTCGAGATTGGAGGGGTGGGGTAGGGGTATGATACAGTAGTACCAGAACTTTAATAAAAATCCCTCTATAATTTTTTTTTGAAGTTTCGGCGATGGACACGCCCGCTCATTAGACGATATATGGTGGCAATTTTGTGGAAGCCTTATTGCTATTTTTGTTTGTTTGTGACCTCTTGAACGACACAACAAAGCGTGGCCATTGTAGTTTTAAATTAATAACAAGTACTCTTGTACATCTTTCCCTGGCATGTTATGGGTCACCTGTGGAGTCCAATATACTAATCAAAGGTTTCTTGAGTCATTGGCAATTCATCTAAAGCCAATTTGTCTAAATACCCATTTGATCAAAGAACACCTAGCTTATCTCATTTGAATTGCGCTGGGTCGTTTCTCACACATGTTGCTCTATCTTTTGTTCTTTTCAACAAATTATTTTTAATGTAACATCTGATGTAAACATCATTTGCAACTGCTTTGTATCTATTTTTTGTTGAAATGGTTTATTCATCGTTAAGTTTTTGAGCCATGGTTACATATATAAATTCCGAAAAAGAAAATAGAGTACTAGTGCATGACAATTACTTATCGGGTGAGGCAAAAGTTGGTACGAATTTAAATTTAAACCTTATTTATAATGATGAAATGTGCTCTTTCCCACGAAGTGTTTGCTACCATTTTAAAGAGCAGACATAGAGCTTTTAAAGGGTGTATAACTTTATTTGTTGGTGGCCATTTTGACCATTTGTTGAAATAAAGTTATACACCCTTTAAAAGCTTTTTGTCTGCTCTTTAAAATGGTAGTAAACACTTCGTTGGAAAGAGTACATTTCATTACTAAAAATAAGGTTTAAATTTTCGTACGAACTGTTGCCTCGCCCGATATAAATGAAAATAGACAGCATATAAGCACTGTTTATTGGCACTACTGGAAGTTTGTTTGAGAAATAGTTCCAGGATGAGAGCCATAGTTTGGTAACAATAAAATAGAAACTAGAAAAAAGCCTATCTGGCAAAATAGGTTCAAAGCAGTTACAAAGGATGTTTACAGCATCTGTATATTAAAGGAAACGGTGAATAAAACAGACACAGAGCAGAATGTGTGAAAAAAGGACTCAACGCAATTAAAAAAAAACAGAATAACTTTTGTTTAAAAAATCAGCTTTTGAATTGCCAATGACCAGTATTCTTCACGCAACAAGAAACTATGTGATTTTTATGTTTTTTTGTAACAAAAGAACATCTAGCCTCAAAACTACACATGTGACACGAAAAAAGCGTTTGTATATGTAAACAGTGAAGGTAAAAGGACACCAACTGAAGCGCAGCAATCCGAAAGCTTTGATGGCTAAGACATCAGTTTAGAAGCACTCCACAAGCGAGAACACTCTGTTTTACGGAGTAGTACAATTACTTGATAATTACACCTTTGGTAGTATTTTCAGCTGTCAACTACCAAATCTGGTAAGGATGTGCAAATATTAGGATGTGAACATTAAGATGAAAAAAAAAATTTAATACTTTTTCACCTTTAAAAAGTGACCTAGAAGTTGTCTACATCAAATGATCTGAAATGAGCATTCCCAGATAATAATCAAAAAAATACCGCATGTGATCCTACAAAAAAGAGGCAACAAAGTGGGCATAGGTACTACCGTAACGTTCTATATCTAATACGGCCCCCCCCCCCCTAATTCACAATCGTGTATTTGGCATTGTGTTTTTGACCCACTCTTTCGAGATGTCTCTAAGGTGACTTACTACTTAAATTGTAGCTTATTGTCTCAGCTACTGTTTGGGTGGTAAGTTGCCTGAGAGTCGTATGGAAAAAGTGGGTCAAAAACACAATGCCAAGAACACGATTTTGAATTAGGGGGGAGGGCTCTATTAAGGGGTGTAACAAAACTTGGTGGAAAACCTTCAAGAAAACATGTTTGTGGCATTGTGTTTTTGGCCTATGTTTTGCTGGTGTCTTCTGGGCATGTTGTATACCAAAATGTAGCTTATAATCTAGGCTACATTTTGGTACATAACATGCGCAGAAGACACCAGCAAAACATAGGTCAAAAATACAATGCCACAAACACTTTTTTTGAAGTTTGTCCACCAACTTTTGGACCACCGGTTAGAAAATTTACGGTAGTTAAAAGAGAAGCAAGATTAGAGAGGACAAAATTAACCATTTTGCATGGGTGCAGTCAATGCTCTCCTTATTCTTGCAGCCGCACACCAGTGGAGGAGGAGTATGATAGAGTAAAAGTCAGTGCAAAGATTTTACAGGAGCACAGCCGTCTATTAGAATGCTCTTTTTACATATTGCCTGTCTGTTTC